>JAHXMU010000017.1:539851-599024 GCA_019455685.1 Philornis downsi
GCCATCGATTATATCAGCATCGACAGGGGATACCATACGGCCGCCACCATCACTTTCCTGGTAGAAGAATTTAAGTTTCTGCAATTCAACAGGCTCATCTAATTTCAGCTGTGCTGCTTTGTCTGCAGCAATTATTTTCAAAACAGGTTTCAAATCTTCAGCATATCTGACTATGGGGCCAATGCCCAAGAACGAATTTTGTTCTTCACTAAATGGGAGGGGAAATTGTCCCTTATTGGAAACTACAAATTTAGTGGGTTTATGACCGAAAACACCATTAAAGAAGGCTGGCATACGAATTGAACCCCCAATATCGGAACCCAAACCAAATGGTGAGGCAGCAGCAGCTTGTATGCAACCTTCGCCGCCACTAGAGCCACCAACAATACGATTAGTGTCGTAAGGGTTACATGTGCGTCCATGAACGGTATTATTACTTTCCCACCACATGCAAACTTCGGAGACATTGGTAAGAGCAAAGGGAATGGCGCCAGCTTTTCGCATTAGGCCCATGGCATCAGAATCTTCTGCAGCTCTGTGATTACGACGTGCGTACAAACCAGCTGTATGCAACATATCTATAATAAAAAAAGAGGGATTTATCATATGCGAGTCATTTAATTTAAAATCGATTTGCTATGTAAAATGCTTTATATTACAAATAAGACTATATACTAAATTAACCTGTTGCTTGTATATCTAATAGTCATCGCGCCAAGGATAAAAAAGGTCTTCGTGCATAATTTTAGCAACCTAAAGATGCAAGATTACGCTTATTTGGCGAAAGAAAAATAGTCAAATATAACTGCAGGATAACCAGATTAAAGTTCTAGCTGATTGAAGTTCTATAAAAATAATCGGCTTAAAGAATTACCGTGACCGTTTCTGCTAGCTTGGGAGGATGTTTCCATTTAGACACCTCCTTTAACACGAAATTTTCTTAAGTGAACAATTAGTTAAAACTGAGCTGTCCTGCTGATCTTTGATTATTGGTTTGTATTAAAAATTATGGTTGAACGACAACATTTAATGTCTCCATTCTATAGACTGTCAGTTTTTTGAAAATTAGGAACTTGTCATCAGTTGGAATAAACCTCCGTCAGATCAGCCTTGCCTCCAGATTTTGTGCCTCATATTTCGATACTTTTATCCAAATGAGTTTAAACTTTTTGAAGCGCGTAAGTTTTAACAAATTTTTGTTCTTTCCCAACGCTGATACCAAATATTATACAACGTCTCCCTTCCACAACATATTTCTGCAAACCATGAGGGATTTTAGTTGCACTCAGTTATTAAAATGATTTAGGTTTCCTTAGGCGAAACCTAACGAAAAATAAAATCGGCAACGAAATATATGTTACCAACGTTATTGTCAATTTTCAGCAGTGAGTTCAAATAGATATTGTTAGATAGATATTATTACCTTATTAAAAATGAAGAGGCAGTGTACCGTTAACTATAGCGGAGATCCTAGAAAGTTGTCCTCTAACTTTAATGAAGGTCTGATGATTTGTCAGATAAGAAATTAAATTTTGATAACCCCGTTGGGATTCTGCAATTGTGTAATTCCATTATAATCCGAGAAGAAATTATACAATCAAATGCCTTTTTCAGGCACACTAATCGGATCAAATTAGGTTTGGTCATAGAGTGATTAGAACAATCGAATAACTTAGGAAAAGTGTCAACTGATTTTAACAACAATCTATCGATTTGTCAGAAAAGAAATTAGAAACTTGAGAATACCAGCCGGTGTTACTCAATTCTGTAATTCTGCTATATCTGAGAATAAATTATACGATCTAGTTTTAATTTAATAGTTTGTCAATAGTTTGAATTTCAAATTGAAATCTATACCACAATGGACAATTTTCAATATCAACTGATATTTTGTAAATATTAAATGGAAAGAGAAAGAACAAAATAGATCCAATAGCGTGTAATAGTTTATTTAACTTTAAGAAGTAAATAAAACAGTGCAATGGAAAATTTAACTTAATGTAGAGAAAAGTTTATTCCACCAATATAAAACGGTAGAAAGCGAAGACAAAGATAAGCGTTGGAAGACAAAGTAACATAAAGTTACCGTTACCGCTTCAAATTGCCTGAGCGGCTTTAATGTTCAATGTATGAACATTGCTATGAGAAATTCGTAAATTTGGCCAGATGCATCAATATGCCAATTTCTTATGTACAATAAAAACCTAACTTACCCTTAACAGCAATACAATCCTTAGTCGAAATAGGAACTCCCAAAAATGGTTTTTTCGCCGCCAATTCTTCTTCGGTGAATCTACCCGACGCAACCAGGTCATCAGCTTCTTTGGCCTCTTTTAAAGCATCATCGAAACGGTCTTCAACTATACAATTCAATAAAGGATTAACATCTTTGGCGCGTCTAATAAAAGATTCCATAACTTGAACACTTGTAAGCTAAAAAAAACAAAGTTAAAATAAAAACATTAGATTATATTGATAATGAAAACTTGCTTACCTCTTTCCTGCGTATTTTCCTGGCTAATGATGTTGCTGATTCTAAAATAATAGGATCTGTAATGGCGGGCATCGATTCTCCTTTAATTCCATAGATTAATTGAAATATAAATCTGGCCAGCATTGTAAATAAGCGGAAAAACATATCTTCTGCGATTTTTAAAAACGATGTACAGCCGCCGGAGATTCTACAGCTGTTAGACGAACGATTCGATGTTTTTTGCGCCGATTTTGTGGCTGGGGGTTGACTTGAATTAAATGCTGTCGTTTCCGTCATTGTTAAGTTGGTGGAATTTATTTCTTTGTTACTAAATTATTCTTGTGGAATGTTTTGTTTTGTAATGAGTGCAACGAATTAAAAATTTAAAACCGTTTAGTGTTCGCCGATTGTAAAATATGCATTGATTTCATTAAATGGGCTGAAATATAATAAAAGTTAACGACATTATTATAAAGTACTTTCTATTATAGGGATTGCTGTGTAATTACAAATTACTATTAAGACAATGTTATAAGTTATGCTTTTGTAACTCACTGCTCCCAGCGGCGGGAGGCATAGGTTGGAAATGTGGTACCTATAACCGAATAACCATCTAGCTGTTTTCTATATTGAACTCCGTTCTCTACTTTATAACATCCAAAGACTGCTGCTTTTCAGTCAAAAGCTATTCTATCATTTCAATGCCTTATGCAAAGGTTTGTCAATATTTTCAAAATATGCCTCAGTTTTCGCAATGATTTCGTCATTTGATACACATCTTTTACCCCACAGAACACTTTCGAGTATTATAATTGTATTTGCAACCAATCTATTCGTGCACGATATTGAATAAGAACTTTATAATCAGTTTTAGAATTAGTCAAAAATTACAAAAAAAAAAAAAAACGATAAAATAAAATACCCTAAATAATATAGACAATCGTTAAATATAAAATACGACTACAAATTTCACCACTTGATGCTACATTTTATCCCATTTCGATTTTTATATTTCCTTATTTTAAAGATTTTTAATAATTTTGTTGGTAGTTTGTTTCTATGTAAATCAAAAATTTACCTATTTCCGCAATTGGACAATCTGTTTTCGAGTTTTACTGAATTTTTATTTTGACGGTTTTGGAAAAATGTTGGCACCAGTAATTTGGCACTACGTTTCCGAGAAAGGCGCTTTTTTAAATTTTCGGATTTTTTATCAGTTAAGCAAAACGCGAAGATTATTCAACTGCGTTCATTGCAGAAATTCGGCATTGGTAAAGATTACTTCTCTTTTTTGACACCATTTTAGAACATCTTAGAAACGAGGTTATTCTCACGATTGAATGCTCTGTTTTCGAGATAGAGATTTTTCTGTATATTTTTTAAATAAGAATTTTTTACCCAGACTCAGCCAGGGGCGTTTTGCATGGGATAATAATTCTGGAAGCGGATTGCCCACTACCTTCGAAATACGAATTCTGGTAATTAGCACGTTGCGATATTTATTTCCATGTTAGCTCGTAAGCTGGAGGAGACATATAAAACTTAATACACTTCTGAAATCCTCGCGTAATACACTATAACATAATTCATGGTGTCGAAATCGCTGGTGGGATACATAAGTTTTCAGAAGGAAAAAAACGTTCTTTGAAATTTGTTACTGCAGTTTTCTTTTTCAAAATATGAATGGCTCAACGATACTGTGAATAGTTTTATGATCAAAGTACCTTCTTCTTTGAAAATCGGTTTAAAAATTCAGGTAGCAAAAAAAGCCACGGTTATCGGATTGAATATTTGAACAGAAAAATATTTTTGAAATAGTTGACATGAGCTGTTTAATTTCACTAACAATCATAGGAAAACCTATTAAAAAAAACAGAAATAGTGCGCGGAAGCCAAATCCGAAATATTTGGAAAGCGGGTCGTGGAGACAACTGAGAAAATCTAATGTATATATGTATATATCGTTTCCAAATTCACACATAATTACTTTTAACATCTTTTGGAACACGTCAATAGTTTATAAATGGAAACCACGATTACAATGTTCGATTCCAGTGATAACAAAATAATGAATATAGCTGTCGAACGCGGCCACAACTACAAAAAGCCAGAAAACTATATCTCAATCGTTGACTCAGTTATTTTATCGCACAGACACTTCGCTTGCTACATTACAGTACCTGGTTAGAACATTAAACCATAAAATAGTAGATTTTTTATATTTGTCTCACTTGTATTCTTTTATCTCAGATACGATACCTTGTGTTATGTCTCTATTATATTTACGTTACATTCTGTTCATAGATAACTGTAGAACCCCGTAAAACCACAAATTTATTAACGACTTCGCTTGTAAAACGATCAGCTGCTAGTATACTAATTTCATCACTTTGCGAGGGATCACCCTCAAATATCTGAAAAGTTCTACAGTGTTATGCATTTTGTTTCAAATAAAGTTAAATAAAACACACATAAAGCTATGATTTTGACGAAAGTTTTATTTCATTATAATGTTTAGATCTTGCCATTATGTACGAAATACAACGCCATTTAAATGACTACTTCTGGATTGGTTACAGCAGTGGATCTTTTTGAGGTAGCTTTCGAAAAAATAAGGCCCAATGTCCAGACCATAATACGCACCAAACAGTCACTCTTTTCGGATGCAATAGTTTTTCCACAATTACTTCTGGGTTGTCAGAGCCCCATATGTGATAAACACTGAGAAATGAGCTTCAGCGCTTAAGCAAATTTTGTTCGATTTTTACCCGATCTCTATTCGAAAATGGCAAACCTTTCACTAAATAAATAACGCTTCAGATGAAAAATTTCACGAAACACAGTTTGCTAACTTGTTTTTGTGTATGTTCTACAATATTAGGCCTGTTACAGATTTCGTTCGGAATGGTTTCAATTCCGTAGTACTATTCCGATCGACTTCGTTTTACCTTCTTCATATTCTGATTGATTTTGTTATTCTCAAAATAGTAAATGTCCGTGATTTTCTTGTGTTTTACTGGTATTTCATGTTGATAGAATAACAGCGAGCTCACCTTTGTTATTTTCTTTATCAGATAAGCGAAATTATTCGTTCAATCTGTTTCCCTAAATTTTTTGGCATCAGCAATGCCTTCCCCACTTCTATGAAAATCAGAGACTCTCACTGCATGATACTTCATAAATTCTATAAACGTTTCTTCTCTTTGTCTTAATCCGAAGAAAAGATTGGTTTGCATGAAATAATAAATGACAACATTTTGTTAAAAAGTTATTTCATGTAGAAGAAAATGTTGTGCAACAATAAACATGTATAATTTTCCATTAAAATAAATATTTATTAGGCTAATGACCAGAAACCGAATCCTGTATATTTGTGAAGTTTTTTTTTTTGAGGTCTAGTGTTGTCGTTGTGGAAAATCGCATCTTCACGAGTTACCAATTTATACCTTTTTTTATTTCAGAGCTTCACCAATTGTTGACAATAGAACACCAAATTTATGGTGTCGAATGCCTAGCCAGAAACTCGTTTACGATGATAGCCCTGTGAGATGGTACGTTATAGTGGCACTTGAACTCTCAAATGTTCTCAAACGTTCGGATAATAATAAACAATGTGATTACTAACAATCTGACAAGAATTTCGAGTATGAAGCTCAAAGAAAGTAGTCATTACCTTGACGTTGTTTTTGATTTCATCTCACATGGTAAGATCATTGCAAAGTATGTTAACTGCGTGTCAAACTCGTAAACCCATGTTCCATCATTAGTTATAACGCATTTTCTAAATGTGAGGTCGGAATTGACTCGTACTAACATGTTTTCAGCTATTGAGATTTTAAAGAACTAGGTCAGGTCTTTAGGAACTATGTTAGCGGCAACGCGTTTCATGGAACGCACAATGAGCTTTGGCGGTTATCTCTCTCAAGTTTACGATATCGATTTTCAATCAATATTTCCTTCATTTTAATGACTTCAATTTTAATTGAAGACGTAGACGGCCGATCAGAGAGAGACATATCTTTAAGCGCTGTTCCACACCTGCGCATTTGTCAACTCAAAGTCAATTCATCGCAAGCCTTTTGTATCATTTTCAGCGATTAGGTATTTCCATCGAAATTCCATTTGTATTTTTCCCACCATACACTGTATCAAACTGGACAGACATGAGTGTTTTTCTACATGTGAATGTACCTGTACATCGCTAAAAACTGTCCATTACTATTATGATGAAATAGTATTAGTCAATGGTTATTTTAAAAAAATGTACGGGCGTCAATATAAATTAATGTAAGCTCTGCGATATAACATTATTAATGGTCTATCACCATTTCTTTCTTTTATTTCACTCTTCCCATCGATTTCAAATCTTAAAGCTAACATTTAGCGACATTGTTAGCTAAACGTTAGTTCTCAAAATTTATATTTGTTCAATTTATAATTCTCCCACCTTCTGCTGCACACGATGAACCGAAAAACTAAACTGAGAACTGACAAACACAAAAGGTTATTCCTACTTTTCCAAAGAAAATACTCCGAAGTTTTTACTGTATTTGCTTTTTATATAAAAGATAATAAATATAACAAAATAAGTAAGCGCTACAATAGTAATTACGAATTGTTGATGGCTTTTAATAGCGATTACGGTAATATGGCAAGCATATGTACGGATTATCAAATTACTTAAATGGGGTTGAAAATTATAAAACACAGGTAATCCTATGCAAATTGTAATTTGTATTGAACATACAAATTTATTATTGAGTTAGAAACACTTTTGCCAGCCATAATCAAATTGACAGCAGATTTGTGTACGATTTAACTTTTTTACCAAACAAATAGTGAGTTCAGAACAATGCTTGTAAGTGGAAATTGCTAAAAATATTACAGAAGGCTTACGGTGAAACGACTTTATCAAAAATATGTTCATATAAGTGGTACTGTGCATTTGAAAGCAACATCGGCAAAGTAATCGGAAATGGTGGCTGAAAATAACTGTTTGAGTTTGAAAGAGATCAATCATATGTGCCATGAAACATATTGCCGCTCTACTAGTTCCGAAACGCCTGAATTTTCTTCAAAAACTCAATCACAATCGTTCCCACATTCATAAAACGCGTTATAAGTAGTGATGAGATGTAAGCGTACGACTGTGACAAGTAAAACATAATTTCGCCTTGCAACTGAGACGAAACCGAAAAAAAAAACATCAAAATCGATCAAAAGTCATAGTAATATTGATGGTGTTGTGTATCCGGATTCTTGTCGGAAGCTAAGGTGGTAAATAAAGACTATTGTCTGGGCTTTATGCCGCCTTCCAACGGAAAGGTCAGCTTTGATAAAAGAAAACTCATGAATTTTGCATCGTGACAACGCACCATCTGCCAAGGATAATATTGTGAACGAATTTCTATCCAAAAACTCAACAAATGTCGTCGGACAACCGACATATTGACCTGATATGCCTAAGGCTGACTTTTTCTCTTTCCAAAATCCAAATTATTACTTCGAGGCAACCGTTTTGAGTCGATAGAAGACATAAAAAATTCGCGGCGAGAACTGTGCACTTTAAAAACTAATAATAAAAAAGTAGCAAAATGTACATTTTGGAACCGCAAATCCGGATAAAAGCTCTGAGCGCATATGGATTTATTATCCTTTGTCGCACAAAAAAAATAATTATCGAGTAGAAGACTATTTACACCAGCTCTACATGACAAAACAGGTAAATGTCAAAAAATCGAGTACATAGAGCGGCAGGAATCGCAAGCAACAGTTGTTCTGCAGCGACATAAATAAAAAATCCAGTTTGCAGTCTTCTGTTATTCGTTTCGTAAAAAGTGGAAAGACATTAGATACATTTTCTTTGTATGTTTTAAAATAAATAAATGAAAGGGAATTGTAATTTTAATTGAAATTCCAGATATAGGTTTTAATATTTTCATTCGCGATGTATGAATAAATGAAATGAAATGAAAATATTAAAACCTGTTTAGCTGAAGTATCGCGCTGATGTAAACAGACCCTAATACACCGGAGGAACTGAGGCCGAGAAAACATTTTTTTTGCCAAATTCGGCTGAAAGACGGATGTCTCATTTAAAGACGTTCCTATACCTATATATATAATTCGCTGGTCACCGTTGATTATGATACAACCAATATATGTATTTTTTCGGAATCCTTACATATGGAAATCGTAGTCTGTTCCTAGTTATAGCTTGTTGTTGTTCTGGACTGTTACGATGTTTAAAGCTCTTGTATGATCTAAATTGTGCATGCTTGTTTCATATATTTTCGCTTGACCGTTGTGCGATTCTTTTTTCTATATATCCTGATATATATCCTGATGATACGCTCCGTCCAACGCCTCCCTAACATTTCCATGCTTTTTCATAGAAGAATTTGTCAAGGTTTTCAAAATAAGCTTTACAGGTATGTTCCAGATTCTACTTTGAAGTAAAAGTAGTTTGTAATCACTTCAATTTGACACCTGGGTGTTCTAAATTTTACTTTTTACTTTTCATTTCTGTTTTGTTTTCGAACATCAAATCGTAGTGAATTTCATTGTTCTAGAAACTACTTTTAGGCAAAAAGAAGTGGTTTAAAAATATTTTGAAACAAAAATTTTTGCAAATAAACATGTAAGTATAATAAATAAAAGTGTTCCCTTGTTTGAAGGGAAAAACAGAAGAATACAACGCAGGATGCAATAATGCTACGTTTTATGCAAAACAATCCAGACCTGGAAAAAGGGGACCATGTAAAATTGGAAGAATTGTGGATTCTTTTTGCGGCTTAGTAATCTCCACGTGAGTTCCATCAATGCATCCTACTACACCGGGAATACCAAATTTTTGCATGAAGTGGCGCTTAGACAAATTTTGTTCATCAACTGTCATTTTCAATTTAATTCACCTAGAACAAATATATTTTTCTAGAACAATAAGCACTCGATTTAAAATTTTGCAGGTGGACAACTCGTTGAAATCCTCCTTCTGCTAAAAATCTTAATGTGGCAGCAAGCTGTAATTCTGCCGGAATGGATGACTTGGGCAGTCTCAATTTTATGCAATGTAAAATGTTACGAAATTCATTTTTGTTGCTGCGATAATTTTGTAAAAACCTAATTTTGCTTGCGTATTCATTGGTTTGGTATACAGTGGACACTAACACCGCATTCATTATTAATTTATCCTTTATTTATTTATTTGTCCTTATTATTTATTTATCCTTTAATTTTATGCACAAAAAATCGCAAATAGTAGTTTTAGTAACTAAATTTTATTTTTAAGTCAAAATCAGCTGTTTACAATTTTTGTTTTCGAACTTCATTTCATATGAGAAAATAAAACAACAAACCACTTCATTTGCAGAACATCCAAAACGAAACGTTAACTTTTCAAATCGTATTTTACTTTAATTCCACTACTTTTTTGGAACATACCTGTTAGTTTCCCACTCCTCTTAATTTTATCCAAATTTTTATTCCTGCAGCATCCTTATGGGATTTGTAGGCACACAATCGTCGTTGGAGGCCAGATCTGTGACATACAGTGAGTGGGTCAATATATCGAACATCAGTTCATGAAATGTTGCTTGTAATCGTTGTCTTGTGACACGGCTTACAATCTTGATGAAAGATCACTTTTTTGGAGACGTTTGTCGTCTTTTATCACAATATAATGCCCGATATTCACTTCCTTTTCCGAGGCAAACGAATATGTCGTTTTCGGTAGCTTGGTCGCGAAAGGCGCGCCTGGTTATTTCAACTCAGTATATTGCCGATTCGTTTTGGGAATGTAATGGCGGAAACATGGGAACTTGGCGGTTGTCACATACTGTATCCAAAGATATCTAGTTTAGACTGTTCCAAACAGCGCTACGAATCGGTAACGCGTAGATGTTTCCGTTCAACTGTTAGCAAACGTGCTACCCAATTCAAAAATAGAATGAATGTTGATTTCACTTAGAAGTGCTATTCTCGGGGCTTCCGACCGTTGCGTGAAAAACTTAATGACACAGCCGGGGTTCTCGACGCTCTCAAATAGCTCCTGCGAAATTGACTGTCGTTCATGATGCAAAAAAATATGCATAGCGATTGGAGAGCGGCACGACTGTTGCGCCAGAGTAAAAGAGGAATACATTTTCATTTTATATTTCATATTTCTCACCCAATCCGATAGGTTGGAGCGATAGGTTTAAAGACAATTTCCCAAATGTTAACCTATTCACCAATTGAATACGTTAGATGTTAAAATAATAGATATGTGGTTACCAACCACGTCGTCCAAACTCCATTTTTTTCATATACGTATATCTGTACAGTCGGGTATGCCTATAATGTAGCAGCGCGGAAATTTAAATTGATAGAAAAATCGGAATATATCAACGAACTACTCCGCATATAGAAATGCGTTATACAAAAGTTTTACTGTATACAAATGTATTAGTAATTATATTAAATATGTATATTAGTGTGAGTGTCCCTAACAATTAGAAAACTTGTTATTTGAACTGGTAAAAAACGTAGTTTTTCTCTATTTTCTGTTTTACGTCACTGGTGGAAAATGAACACTCTGAACCATAGCGCGACTTCACTCAAACACACACACAAACATAAATAACTATAATGAACAATGGGTGATATGATGTCTGCTCTTAGAGTGAAATGAAAAACAAGTTTGTTTATTTCACTTCTGTTGCTTTGTTTTTGTTTTGTATTCGGATAATTAAGCAACAGCAATTAAAGACAATGTTAATAAGTATATGATATATTAAATTAATTAAAATTGTAGTGTCGTTGCTGCTATTTTTTATTCCATTATTAAATATGGAGTATTTTTCGTTTGCGATCGCATCTATCGACTATGACTATAAGGCGACAATCTCATCCAGCTAATAATTTGTTCACAATATTATAACTAATACATTGTTGCGGCGATGCTTTAATTCAGTCATCACTTGGTTTTCTTTCACTGGACTGAGAGAGTAAAAAATGTGTTCAGAATTTTATGCTTTACACGGATTGAAAATTGTAAATCCGGGTAAAGCTCAAGGCAATAGAATACGTGTAAGTCGGATATATAGGTGTTGTTCTATATTTACATTATTTTACGTTTTGCGCATTAATTTTTCCCAAAAAGGGGTTTTAAGAGGATCCCGCATTACATAATGCATTTGTCCACAAGTCCTGAAACTATATTCCTGATCATAGTGAAAATCTATGTCGATATAAGCATAACCGTCCGTCCGCGCGTCTCATACTCACATGCTGGTTAACTACGAAATTCAGTTAAATCGGTTAAATTTTAATTTTTCAAAAATTTAGTTTTTATTCGTCAACTTATAAACTCTCTGAAAGGAACCATTCCCATTCATATATTTTTAAAAGACAGTGAGCGTGTTGCTACCATTATGAACACAATTCGTAAGAAATTAAATATTAAATTAAATAATCTTCCAATGCAACGAAATGTACACTATTTTTATGCCGGGCTTTCATTTTATTTCAATTTCAATTCAATTCATTGAACAGCTAAGATTTAATATGGCAAGTACATATGCATAAATGTTCATTATCATATCTGAAATTACCGTGATATTGCTATACCTATAGTGTAATGCAACTAAATATTACATCCATTGTTTGGCATTTGATATTTACCCAACAATAACAATTACGAGATTTTACTTGCAAATTCCAAACGCATATACTTAAAAGTTTTATTTAACTTCGGACATTTCCCTATAGATTTCTTTAAATCATTTCCGACATTCGTTCTCAACTACAGTTGGCCTGAGTGGCATTCATAAGTATTCATTGAAAACTTAAACATTTCTACATACATTCAACGTTCAGCTATTGTTTGTTCATTGTGACCAATCACTTGTATTGTAACGCACCCTCTATAATCTCCTTTCAGTCCAGTAAAAGCTTATTCATAGGCATAAGAATATATAATTCTATGCATAATGTATGCACATCTAGGAATACATACATTCAATATGCACATATTGTACGCATTTAGAATGTATATTTTACGTTTGTAAAATGTAATATATGTAGCTATTCTGCATTTACGAAAAATACATTAATATCCATTGTTTGGCTCATTTTATGTGTGTAATCCAGATATTATGCCCATTGGCCCTAGGGTTTCCCCATGGCAAAATTCTCTATTAATAGGGATAGTTGAGAATTATTGAATTGATGCATATAAAGCCATATGATAATTTCCTATACAAAAGAGACACATGAAGCCTGGGGAAGTATTATCAAACTTAATCATTTTATTCGGAATTTCGATTATTTCGAGCTAAGATTAATCAATTAAATTAAATACTGGTTTAACAAATTTGAAAACTTTTACCAAAATTCAAATAATCCGTTTATGGAATCAGTGCAGAAATTTCAGTCAGATGAGTTGACTTACAAATACTTTCAACCAACATCATTTTCAATTAGTGCAAAAGTGTGCTAGAAGGAGCAGCAGGATGAATCGCTTGGTTTTTAACAAATATTGCTCTGAATTAAATAGTAAATTGGAAAGTTATTAAAGAAAATTAAATAACATCTGCAAGCACTTTGTCGGTGTGCCACATACAAATGACCGTATACAACACCTCTCACAGCTTTTCCTTTTTGAAATGGTTTCCAACACTGAAATCGGAACGTATTTATATTATTACACATTACTATGACGTAAACATATAAGTTGTTCCGATTTTAGTATTGGAAACTAACGAAAAAAGGACAACATTGCCACCTAAAAAAATTTAGCTTAAAATTTCACAATCTTTTTTATATGGAGCTTAACTTCACTTCAGTGTTGGACACCAACGAAAAAAGGTCGACGTTGCCACCTAAAAAATTAGCTTAAAATTTCACAACCTTTTTTATATGGAGTTTCGCTGCGGAAGGTCGCATGGCACCTGCCTTAAGCGGTGTGCTACGTTCTTTTCACGAGGAAAAAAAATCCACAAGACACTGTTTGCTCGTGGAAAACTTGGCGACATTGGTAACTTCTTTGCATTGGTTTCCAACACTGAAAACGTATTCTTTTACGTTTTTTCGTCTTTTTTTATTACCGTTTGATTTTACAAGTTTATAAATGTATTATCGAACATAAAAAGAAAATTCCCTGGGATAAAGGTACAAAAGGAAGGCACCCCAGAAATGTAATGTAAGTAATCGAAGCTCCTTTCTGTACTGTCTTTAAATAAACTTTTCTGTAGAAAAATTTACTTTAGCAAAGATATATTCGAAGATAGAAGAGAAAACTATTTTCTATACTGTCCCCAAAGAACTGTGTGATTAGCGTTTTCAAAGAAACTCTCATCTGAAAAATAATATATCCCATAGATTATATGGGACACGGACAGCCCACAGATGAGAGGCAACGAAAACGATGGTATCGTCCGCAGCGACAAAAAGTCCGAAATTTTAATTACTTTTCATCATAAAAAAAATACATTACGTGCTGGTAATTTAATTTAAAAGAAAATGTATGAAGCGTATACGATTGTTAAGAACAAATCTATAATTTAGGCGCAAAGCTATGTAATTTTTTCAAAACGTCGAAATCTGCTCAACATACTGCATATGAGTACTGTAAAAAAAGTGGTTTTCGATAACTTAGTGCAAACAGATAATACAGGTGTCGGCGCTTGAATTGTTACCAATTAAAAATGCTATAATTTTGTCAATTTTGATTTTCTTTGTTTAGAAACTTCGATTTATCGTGAAAATTTTAAGAAAAATTTATTACTACCTGACATAACCACTTTCAGCACGGAAAATAGCATCGAGTCCGTCCGAAAGGAAGCTTCACATGTTTCACGAATTTGAATATTATTGAATAACCAATTTGATAACTTTTTAGCTGCGACATAAGACGATTCCATAGCCTTGTAAACAACATACCAGACTTACGCTCGTCAAAATACGAGCTCACTGTGGTTAGCCGTTTGTATGGCGCAGAAGCATGAAGTTGGTAGCACTTCAAACACCTACACCCGCAGTTGTCCTGGGTGCCAGATTTGTTCTTGACTGTACATTGAGCAACAAGTTTCCAATTTTTATTTATTTTTTGACCCGAAAGTGTCATACGGTAACTATTTTCACTAAAATTTGATAGCCAATTGGCATGATATAGACAACGTTTATTGCTGCCTTATAAAAGTTATGCAAATAACTGGTGCAATTAAAGATACATAGAGGAACAAGTCTGTCTCTTTGCACTGGATAACCAAAGGCGTAAAATAAAAGCTCTTCTCATAACCGCATAATATACTAAGAGACAACTGGGAAAAGTATCGGGGATACGAATTGTTACCAGCTACCTGCAAAATCATGTATTGTTTTTATTTATATCATCATTATGCCAATTCGAACACACAGAATACTTAAACTGCGCTCTAATTTAATGATACGATCAACAATCAAGATAAATATAACGCTCCAAGTAATTCTTTATTCTCAACGAGTCACTCATTTCATGCAAATCACTCATTCACTGGCAAGTACTTTTATTTATGTTAATTTTCTTTGTAAAAGGCGGCTGATAAATTTTGCTACCAAGATGTTATGTAAAGAAATTGAAGGAGTTGTTTCCAGATAGAGAATCCCTTGGGGTAACATGGTGTAACCTGTCACATAATAAGTCCGGCCGGTTCAAATATAAAATATGAATTCAAAATATGAAAAAGTCCACTTTTCAACTTTTTCAAAAGTACAAAAGTTGACCTTTCAAATCTTCAAAATGTAGGAAAACTCAAATTTTCAAAATGCTCATAACAAAAGGAGTATGAGAAAAAAATTATTCAAAAGGGACTAAGGTCGCGATTTTGATATTAATTTTTTATGATCTGGTAAAAGAAAAATGTATAAAGACTTATTATAACTTATGACAATAAAATACACTTCTTCTGATACTCTTCAAATGGACAGATTTGATTTGTCTTTCTTCTGTAATTTCTAATTGTTGCACTGACCTACGTTTTTATTTGTATTGCTTTATAAATCGTTACCAAATTTGAAAAAAGATCAAACGCTTAACTGCGCTTTACCCGATAATTATCACACAAATGACTGATTTTGAAGAAAAATGTAAGTTTAAGAACATATGCGTTATACTTAGATTTACATCTTTGTTTCAATTCCACTGAATTTGTACAAACTCGGCACAAGTATTGGCTAAAGTTAGGCGGAAAAAGAAAAATAAGCTCCATTACCACACTCTTCTGAAACCTGTCATATAAATTGACCTATTTACCAAAATTCAAATTTTCCTCTAAAATTTCTAATTAAAATTTGAAATTTTGTACATTTCTTTTGCCTTATAATATTTGGCATTCACCTTTTTGCTTACAAATTGACTTGTCTGGCAAAAATCCATGTTTCTCCACAATTTCTATGACCAAGTTTTAATAGGATATAATTTTGCTCCATTAAAAACTCCATATAAAAGAAATATTTGGGAAATTTGAAGCTAATCCCTTCCACCAAATAATAAATACTATGCCTTTTGTGACGAAACTTTTTCTTAGTAAGTGACAACGCCAACATTTTTTGTTGGTTTCCAACATTGAAATCGGAACAACTTACATTTTTATGTCATGATATATTCGATAGTACATTTGAAAACTTGTGAAACTAAATTGTAATGCCTAAAGATACAATAGATATATTATACATAGCATACGATCTGGCAAAATATTAGACTGCACCTAGTTTGAAGAAGTTTCATAAAGATTTACGACAGCTAACGTCTGTGCCAGCCAGACAGGCGGACATTGCTCACTAAACGCATTCAGTCAAAAGATACTTCGCACTTTAAATGATTAAACTTTTGCATTTTTTGCCGTATTATTTTTCGGATGAAAGTATAAAATGTGCGAGTTTCATAACGTAGTAATGTTTATCAGCCACCCTATATTTGCACAAGAAAGAGATGTTTATTCCCATGATAATTTATTACTACAGCTTAATCAATTTTGATGTATAAACAATCTGCATTGTGGTCCGATTGAATACCGGCTGATATCGAAAATTGTAAATCAAAAAAAATCACGGAGAATAAAAATAAAAAATAAAAATAAAAAAACCAGAGAGTGTAAAGTTCGTTCAAACACTTCGAAATTGAACAAGATTAGCCATTGCTTAACACACACACACGCGATATTGAAAAATATTTAAAATTTTACTCAAACAACATTAACCAATGGCAAAATACATAATTCTGTGCAATTTAAAAAAAAAATCCATTGCTATTCTTTCGTGCTTCGTCACAGGCCGCCAGCTGTTCAAAGTCCAAATTGCAAAAAGTGTTAAACTCCACTGTTCAGACAAAATGCATTGGGAATGGAATCGTATTTCATGTAGATTTAGTTTTTTTTTTTATTATTATTATTATTTCTCCACAGTTGTGACATCTTTTGTTAATTTCTTTTCTTGTAATGTTTGCAAAATTTCCCATTTACAAATACATGTATGTGTATGTGTACATCTAACCGACGTATCGGAGAATATAAAGTGTTATTGTGCCATTTTTAGATTGTGGTTTCAATTTTATCATTCTCATTCACAGTCACACACAAGCTGCGGGGTCCGTCCTAGCTCTGGCGTACAAATTACAAAAAAATTATCATTCACTACGACAGACAGATAGATAGACGGTGAGTGAAAGAGTCCATATATACTGTGTGTAATGTTCACTATGATTTGTGGGTGGTAAAGGATGATAGCACGGTTTGTATAATTTTATGGCTTGATTGGTGGTTGGGGATTCTGATGATTTAGCTGTATTTCTTCTTTTTTATGTATCCCATGACATCACCAATGTTCTAGCATTACTTAATTGTAATATTCTATTAAGGTGGGATAGGTAAATTTATGTATGTCGTTTAAAATCATTTAATTTATAAATATTGTAAATTCTATTGCTTTGCAAGTTTAGGTTTTTATTTGCTATATCAGAGCCAAAAATTAATCATAGCTCGCGTCATAGTGCTAATTATATTCCTGGTTAGGTTCTATTATAACCGGTGTATATGACTATATGAAATTTGATGTAAGGAGATATGTTATAGCGAGTCTTTGGAGATGTTCTTTCTTATCATAAGATCCAAAAATGTATGTAAAATTTTTCTAGTATTTAATCGAAGTTAATTTTCGAGTTCGTGGATTCCATCAGAGTCAACATCATTACAACAAAGATGGAATTCTTATTTGCAATTAACACCGAGCTTAGATGTATAAAACTATACATGTTAATCAAATATTATAAATATCTAGTCTTTTCTCAATACGGAATCTATTGGAATTGGAATTGGATTACGGGTAAATTTCGGTTCAAATAGGATCTAATCACACATAATTGAATCAGTACTGATCTAATTAGATCCGAGAGAAATCTCGGCTAAGATTAAATATAATTAGACACAATTAGATCTAGTCTTACTTAAATGTATACGTAGACCTATTCCGACTTTTCTTTCTTTCTTTCATCACTATCACACAATCAACAAACAAAACAGGTCGAACTAACTGAACCGTTGAGCAGAAAGGAACTATGAACCAAAAATACTGGTTCTAATTGCACAACTAAACTGAATCGAACTATGAACCAGAATGCTCGAGTGAGCACAAATCGATTTCATGTGTGTGTGTGTGTGCGTGTGTTGCCCATTTTGGATTGTTGTTTGGCGTTTCATATTAATAATGGTTAGATAATTGTCTCACTAAATAATTTACAATATTCAACTTTGTACAGAAATTACAAATTAATGTAAATCTTGTTACAGTAACAAGTCTACATTTATCGTGTAAAGTTCTTATTTTTGTTATATATTACATATATTATTATTGCTTATTAATATTATACTTTATTGTTACTGCTCATTAATATTTCGAACAAACGCAGAAAAATAAGTATTTTGTGGTATTTTAAGTTTTTTGTGTAGTCTCATATATTCAATATTTTTCTTATTTCAAAGCGTATTTATGTCTAATTTTCCATTCAGAATTCCTCATAGTTAAAAAATTTGCTACAATTATGGAAAAACTATGTAATATTTCCAAATATCTTCTAAGTACGAATACAAAATTTCATGATAACTCCTAATATCTCAGAACAACAAATTCCGAATTGCACCGTCCTACATTGTGAACACTGTTATAATGCTGATAGAGTCCTTTCCTATAAAAATAATGCCTAAAAAGAGAGTTGTCTGTGTGGAATGTATATTTCAAAACAACTTTCTATATAAAAGCAGTCTTGTAAGACTATTTTACACATGTAAAGTATGTCTTCTTTTCGATAATTAGATTTCCTCTTCGAATCGTAGTTTTATAAAAATGCAAAAAATTTTTCAGGATTTTTTATATTTTAGAGGAATTCAATTTAAAGGAAAATGTTTAGAAAAATATTTGGGGGAAAAGTGTTTAAAAAAATAAATAATTACTTTCAGAAATTTATATATTTCCTATTTTCCCGTAAATTTATATATTTTCTATTTTTCCGTTAAAAACCTCCCAATTTTCAATACTAAAAAATCTCAACATTTTGTAAAAAAAATTAAAGTTTTAAAAAATATTAAAAGTATTCGTGTTTGGAAAGCAGTCACTCAACCTCGCTAGTCACTCACTCGTCAAAACCAATTTGTTGTTGTCTCAATATTTTCTGAAAAGCATATTTTTTACGATTTTTAAATCTTTATTTCTTCAATTTTATTTTTAAAAAATTTATTTTCTCAAATACTTTCTCTTCTTTCGAAAAAAGCTTTTTTCTTAACATTTCGTGTTTAAAAGGCTCCCCAATATTTAAGAGTGGAAAACTATATTCTTTTCAACTTTTTGCAAAATTATAAAAAATTAAAAATATTCATGTCTGGAATGAACTCTGTCAAATTTTTTAAATTAAGCATTAAAATACATATGATATTTGTCAAAACTATTTTCTGCTTCTAACGCAGTCCCCCAATATAACCTGCAAAAATAATTTATTATTTAGCTTGGATCTGGACGGAACTAAAAAACAAAGTACTTGAACTCGTTTCGAGCAGTGCTTTCGTGTATCAACGCAGTTGTAAAAACATGGTCCCGAATGTTAACCTTTTTAACCTCCTTAAGAAGATAGCGTACCTTTTCTGGACGTTCACCCCAATTAGCTCAGTTTTGCAAAGGATGTAGCCATATTTGTCAATATCCGCATTTAATTTATCGGTTCCAGAATCGCAACGAAAGTGTTACGAGAATTGTCTAAATGTGTTTGCATACATCAGTGTAGCGCCGTAAAAATATACTTTATTCCCTAGGATCCCATGAGGATAGCTCTCAAACCAAACTACAGAGTTTGCCTACCTTTTTGGGCGACAATAACCGGTCGAATGCATTTCAGTCTGATTTTGCCTTTATGCCCAATTTACTGCTATATAATTGCGCACATTTATGACCAACAGTAAGTCAGTTCAGATCGTGCGCGCCAAATAATCGCACAATAGTCTGCGGTACATGGCTACTCATCACAATACATACTAAGCGCAATTGAAGTAGGTACGTATCTACGTCGTGACACCGGAACCGGACCGTTTTGTTTACTTTAAGTTTTCGATAATTATTGAATTTGTACAATCCAAATATTGGCAACAAAAATTCTTACGTAATGTCTGAACAAAACTTTTGCAAATTTTTCCTGGAAATTGCCAGAAAATTGTAGAGACAAAGCTGTATATGAAAACACACATTTATTACAGACAAGGCGATTCGCGGTTCCAGCAGAGTATTATAAGAGAAAACTGGTTGTTGCATCCTGTGTATTCATCAATTTCTTTGTTAAATTGGAAGATGTGGTTTCGTTTTGCGTGACTGTCGGCAACAGTATTGTGTTAGTATTGCATTATTTTTTTTTCTTTTACACGGAAGATATGAATGTATACGTCCCGGAATGACTTCATAATTAAAAGTATAAACATCTTCGACTGTCAACACAAAGCCAACTACACAAGTTATTTGTATGGGCTGTGTATCATTAACTCTTTTCTGCTATAAATTATTCCACATATTCTTTTGTTTCCAGAATATTGTTACAATTATTTTATCACGTTTCTCGTCAATTATATCGTTCTCTTTTTGTGTAAATTTGCATTAGTAATAACACAACAATAATCGCCGATGAGCTAAAAGAACGCAACAAAACTTACACTTCCCGCGGCTGTCAGCAACAAACTGATTTAAACAATAATGGAAATGTATAATTAAAGAATGTGAAAGCTGCACCAAGTTTGTTGAAGCAAATGCAAACAATAACAAAAATAAAAAATACTTTATTATTCGCGTTCTTTCTTTCTCTTTATTCCGCACAATAAAAATTAGTAATCCGAATAATGAAGTGACGGTGGTGAAAGAAGGAAAGTTAAAAAGCACCTAATTTTGACGTATGAAAGCGATAAAAGCTTTTGAGTGAGTACGGAGAATGCGTGATGGAAAGATATGGCATAAATGTACAATTTTCTGCGGTAATTATAGAGAGAAAAAAAGAGGAAATAGTGTGGAGCACGGAATAGTAGTGGTGTTTCATATGCTGTTAATTATAATTCTTTCTTTGTCGAAATCGAATCAAAATTATCATGCACATTTCTGTCTTAAGGTGATGACAAGTTTGATTTGACAAATTTAACCCTACTTACAAAAAAAAAGCAGAGGATTAGTAAGAAAATGTAAGCAAATTTGCCACAATAGAGTTAAATCTCTTTGTTCAATCTTTTAGTGTGTCTGACAGATTTAACCGTATTTGTGGCAAATTCCGGAAATTCTGTGACACCAATTTGTTAGTGTGCCATGCCTTTTAACGACAAAGCCATAGAGTAAATAATAACAAGAGATATCGTGAGTTGTGGAATATATTAATAACGACAAATGACGGGCCAGTTGCACTTTCATCTCATAATGATAAAATTGGGAAAGAGGGGAAACGTCAAATTGCTCCATTGTAATTGTTGACATGTGTTACCATTTGTAATTTATTTATTATTACTTATTTATTGCCATTATACTGACTGCAAATAAATATACTTGTAAGTATGTAATGTTCCCAAGGAGAAATTTTTATCCGCTGCGGTATTTCCACGCCACCAGACGATAACCAACAGCGTTATTTCCATCCAGAGAGAATAAAATTCTCTTGATATATTGCTATACTCTATGCACTAACTCAAGAGCATAGATTACTTGATGTATTTTTTTACTCTATGTATTAACTCAAGAGTAAATTAAATTTGCTTAAGATTTGTTATGAAAACGTAATTTGTACGCCCAATTAAAATATAATTAAGTTATACTTTAAATCAAAAATTGTTTTCCACAAAAATTATTATTATAAAGACTTTAATTACGTTTGGTCAATTATGTGTTTTATTCACACGAAAACTGTCATTAGAGTAAGGGGATGCAAATAAAACATTGAAATCGATTTGATTATTACTAATTTACCAATTGCCGTTTTGACACTTTTCAAAGAAATATGATGTGTAAAGAACCAAATGTGAAACATACAGTCAAAATAATTAACTTAATTCAGATGCCAACTTTTCTATTTCCGCAATACGCTTGAGGCACAGAAGAACTATAGACAGAGGCCGTATTTGCTCTGGAGTAAAAATTGACGCTATTAGAACCGCTGGAGAGCAAGCCAATGCTGCTCTCTTCCCACATAATTTTGCATATTTTTGTTAATATTTTTTATAGATTGCAGTAATATAATACTAATATTTGAAGACTTAACAAAATTCACTCCGAATGCGGGCTCTTCTCTTTGATTTTAATTCTGCAAGATGAAAGTACATAAAATTCTGTTTGCAAAGTATACATACATTTTGTATGGGAAAAGTAATATTAGCTTACAATATCCAAGCTTAATTATTAACTTACATCCAATTTAAGTGCAATTGTGAGAATTGTCTAAATTTTAATCATAAACAAAACTTATAAGCCTAAGTAGAATTGTGCATTATGGTTTATTAATGATAAGTGGTTTAGGAGGTATTGTTTTTTATTCTATTTTATTTTTTATTTATTGTTTCACACATCTCATTCGAAATTTATTTAATTAGACTTCTGAGCGATATAACAAAGATGGGTATATCAAAGATCGGAGATATATATGTGCATAAAGTAGAGTTATAATTTGTTGTGACCATATTTCATATAATATGCCCAAAATCTTTTGTGTCACTTGCTTACAGGAAATTTAGTAGCTCTTACAGACAACCGTCATGTAAAGTTTCGAATAATTGAAATAAATCAGATTACAAGAACTTTTATAAAACATTTTTGTTTATAGAAACCCGTGTTGGAAAATGTTAAAATATTTCACTTTGTCTTTTTTACAGTAAATTACCTTTCTACCAACACACATTATAATGGCGGCAGACAAAATTTCAAACAACTTGTTAGTTCCGCCTTCGACAACTGCCTCAGTTCCAACAACGCTGCAAACGCTACAATCGGGTGGCTCAGCCACGGGGAATCCACGTAACAAATGTGCTTTAAAACCAGGTCATTCATTAATGGACTGGATACGTTTGGGTAATTCAGGAGTCGATTTATCAGGAACGAAGGGACGTATTATACCAGTGACGTTGGAAGAATTGTCGAAACATAATACTAGAGAGGATGCATGGATGGCGATACGAGGTGTGGTGTATAATGTAACACGTTACATGGACTTTCACCCTGGTGGTATGTTATTTTTCAAATATACTTTGTGTAATTTAAATGAACGATGTAAAAGCTGGCAAAATATCGAAAGACTTGTATTTAATTTATCTTTTTGGTTATCGTTTAGTACAACATTTTGCGTGAAAATGACTTTTTTGTTATCTCTAAAACAAATACAATTTTCGTGATCTATGCTATTAGTCCACATTCAGTACGGATGGAGATTTATTTCCCGTTAATGTTGAGCCTTTTGTATATACATATATATTAGATTTCATATCTTTTGTGTGATAATTGTCCCAAATTTTTGAATCTTTCATAGTTTTTGACCAAGGTGACCGAAAAATAATTAAATATCAATATTTCCTTAAAACCATGATATCTCGAATGCCTCTCTAACTTCTTTTTTTTTCTATATTGCTTATAAATAACCAATATGTTTTTATTTTTAAGTAGCATTTTCTCAAAGAAAGCCAGAGGAAAATTATGAACTGAAGTCTTTTTTATTTTGGTTGAATTATCAATTTTTGCAGACTAGCAGGTATAGCTTGTTACTTCTCAAAGTCGTTACATCAAGTTTTAACCATATTTCGGAAGACCGTTTTTTCCAATGTAGTTTCTGCCGTCTTCTTATACCCCGCTCAATGACTTTATAATCGGAAACTGCTCATGCTGGAGCGTTTTGATCCATCAACACAACATGATCTAGCAGACGCAGTTACATTGACGTCGGTGTACGATTAATCTTTCCAATCCTGTAAAGATGTGTTTTACGAATTATTTCTCTCGTGGACACTGCCAGAGCTGATCATATCATGTCATATCCCTGGATTCTGTCCTGTACAGCTGGACAAATAGAATTAGTGTGTGGTATAGCTATTCAGCGAGCCCATTGCAGCGAATGTTTGCATTTCCAAATTTCTAGGCTAAGTTTAGTTTTATTGAAGGTGGATCTATGACTGGCTGTCAGCATTCACTCAATTTCCGAAAAGAGTAGACTTTTGGTCAAAAGAAATAATTTGGTAACCCTTGCTCAATACTTGAAAAAGCTGAAATAACATCTTGTACCCTTCGGCTAATGATAGCTATATGTATATACATATCATAATCATGAAGATGGTACCAAACATTGTTACTGCAGATTACCTTACAATCATCACCTAAAATACATATGAGATCGAGCGACATACTGCTGTCCGGTCTAAAGCCTCATTTGGCATAAAATGAGTCAGTCAGATTTTCTTTATATCTCTACTAATGTCGTTGTGTCGTTCACTATTGCCCTAAAAGGATATACTGGTTTTACATTAAATGTTTGCTGTATCGGATTGTTGAATGAAGCTTTATAGTTGACGAAAACGATGTCTTTGCCGATGTGTTTTTCTTGGGTCTTTTTAAGAATTTGCCGTAATATAATATCTAATCATTTGCAGATGTATCCGCACCGCTAACTAAGAAAACTGATACCACGATAATTGGGACGCATAATTCAATCCCTTTTCCCATCGATCGTGTTCTCTCCATAATTACAGCACACCCGATTTTTTTGCGAGATTTCCTCTATATCTTCACAGGAATGGGGGCTCCTACTATAACCTTTCTTATTTTCCTTTTTAAAGAATTTTCAAACATCGCACCCTCCCGATCGGCCAGTTTATAATATTTAAATTTAAATTTCTATACTATTCAAGATTTTATTCTTTGCTCTGCTATTACCGTAGGTGTTGAAGAACTTATGCGTGGTGTTGGTAAAGATGCTACTAAGCTTTTCAATGAAGTCCATGCATGGGTCAATTACCAACAACTGCTGAATAAGTGTCGCATTGGCCCTTTAAAGAATTCTCTCAAGCTGGATTCTGTGATAGAGGAAACCTTAACAAAATCAATGACTGCAAAAAAATTGTTTGCGTTGCCTAAACCACCTCTGCCACCACAGGATGTTATGCCTAGAATGGATTGGATACAAAGTCGTATTTCCATAACTCTTTATTTCTATACCAAACAATTTTGCAACCCAGGTGCCCTAATACGGAAATTACAACATCAAATGGACAACAATCACATTGAAATATGGATATTAATTGATTTACATTTACACAAATATGAATTTTACTTTCACAGCGAAGTAAAATGGCCACCAAAAGAGGTTAAAATTGCCAGTGAAAGTGGTAAGATTGAGATAAACTTTGTTAAATCCGATCAAGAAAGCAAAACATTGTGGCCTCAATTGGGTGAACATCAAGTAAAAAAGTTACTGCGAAATTCTCTAGACGAAGAACTCTTAACGGATTTCAAAGTATCATGCTGCAGTGGGTATAATCATGATTCCTATAAAGTGGTGCTGAAAAACGAAAATGTGATATATAACTTACCTGTCGGTTATCATGTGTCTATTGAGGCTACAGTGAATTCGAAGAAAACAAGTAAATGTTATACACCTGTACCTGTAAAATATGCCCAAAGTAGCACCGATGATCATAATAAAGCAGGAGAATTGCAAATGTTAACTTTCCTGGTCAAGAAGTATAATTATGCAAACAGTTTCTCTGCATATTTGACTGCTTTGCCAGTAGATTCAATTGTCAAAGTTTCTATACCTGGAGGAAATTTAAAACTCTCTACTTTAGCCGAACATAGATGTATTTGCTTCCTTGCTGCTGGTAGTGGTTTAACGCCCTTTTTGGCTTTAATCGACCACCTGCTGAAAAGAAACTCAAATCGAATGTAAGCCAACTGTAAACTGAAAGTAGAGGTCAATGTTTTTTATCTTCATTCTTTCGATGATTGCAGAGAACTTTTGAAGCTGTTTTATTTCAATAGAACTTTTGAAGATATCTGGTGTCGAGAAATATTAACAAACATGGCTGAACAAGATGAAAGGTAATAAAAATAACGATATTTAGCAATTACTTAAAACTGTTGATGATCCTTATTATTTAGAACACCTAACATCTTTTTCACATTTCAGATTTCAAGTTACCAATGTGTTATCGAAGCCCGTAGACAGTTGGGTTGGAGCCAAAGGTCATGTGTCTTCGGAATTAATCGATCCTTTAGTAGACAAATCGACACTAGATAAAGTCACTTATATTGCGGCATGTGGACCACCGGGATTCAATCAGAAAGTTGAAGATATAATGCAAGAATTAGAATTTCCCAAAACAAATCTATTTTTATTTTGAAATTATACAGTTACTGTTTGGAAATATAAAAGAAGAAGAAGAATATATCGAAGAAGGAAGTATTGCTTCCAAATGCGAGATATATTGTTAGTTTCTGCTATTACATAAATCTATTAAGATATGTAGAAAAGATGTACTTTTTCGTGTTGAATATGGTTTTTCTATAAGAGATCATTCACATTTGTCAAAACTATTGATGTTTAAATAAAAATGTAAATGCAACTAAAGAAATTTGAAACGCGCGATTTCGGTCGCATGTGAATCTAGTCTAAAAGACGGTGTTTAAACAAATGGTTGGGATTACAGGGTCTGAAAAAAGTCCTTAAATAGAGATTTTTAATAGAATTGTCTTCGAGAAAATTTTATTGATATTAAACCAATATATTTCGTCATTTTCTTTATAAATACCATGTTCAAAGGTAGTTTGGAAGGAAATGCAGTTTTATTTTTAAAATAATTGTGCAATAGAAAATCTTATAGAAGACTATCTTTCTTTCTTTCTTATAAAAAAATTGTCTACGAAAACTTCTTATGGAAAATTGTCTTTCAAGACAGAGACAAGAAATCAGTCAAGTCAAAATTATTTTTCTAAGAGAAGTTTCCTTATAGAAATTATTCCCTCTATATAAAAATATCTTTTAAATCCATCTTTGTATAAACAAAATTGTTTTTGAATACTGCTTTCTTCTCAAAATTGTACGTTAAGACTGTTCTCTTATCAAAAATCATTTCTTAATAAAGTTCTCCGAACTAAAATTGTTTACTTATGAAAAATGTCATTTAAGACAATTTTCTTATGGAGAATTGTCATCAGAATTTTCAAAAAGATAAACGCCTTTTATGTTACATCTTATATTAACTAGCAGATCAGCATACAAATATCCTTATTATAAAAAATAGTTTCAATTTAATTTATAGATATTTAATTTATGGTATTTTTTATTTAAAAATTTACAACTACAACTTTATTTAGCGTCAAATAGGATAAAAATGAAGTAGAGGTAGAAAAAGGGATTAAATAAATAAAGGAACAAAACAGTAATAGGATAACAAAAAAACGGGATAAGATTCCAAAAGTTTAATGGCCATAAATATCTTTCAGCTGTATTTTTTCCTTCCAAAAAAGGACTCAGTTGTAGACAGCAGTTGCGTTTGTGTGCTGGTTTCATAATAATGCAATATTTAACCTAGGGAGATATATTTATGTTAAGGGACAGCAGATCTCAACATATTATTGGCGAAAAAACAAAAAGAGCGAGAGATAAACTGTAAAGTTTCTAATATGAGCGAATAGCTGGTGGTACAGTTTGAACGGTCTGATCCAAAGTGTGATCGATAACAGCTCTATATTTAATATCAACGGTTCCCTTGTCATCAGTAATCCATATGAGACTGTGTTTTCGCCAATGTTCTTCCATTGGTTTCTTTTGTTGACCATCTAAAGGCTTGCTGTAATCATATTCATCGATACGGGTCTTGTAATCTTCACGAGCATGAGCACCACGGGATTCTTTGCGGTTTTCGGCGGCAACAATTGTCATTCTGGCATTTGCCAAAAGATTTTGTAATTCCAAGGTTTCAACCAAATCAGAATTCCAAATCATTGATCTTTAGAAATGAAAAGAGAAAAGGGGCTTCAACAGTGTCATCGAGATCGAAATGAAGAAAGGAACATACCTGTCGACGACTTTAATATCTTTGAATTGCTGGTAGATATCGCTCATTTTCTCGACACCTTCTTTAAGTACAGGGCCATCGCGGAATACAGCGGCATGATGTTGCATAGTCTTTTGCATCTTCAAACGCAATTCGGCTGTGGTGATACTGCCATTGGCATGACGTAACTTGTCTAAGTTGGCAACGGACATTTCACCAGCATTCTGAAAGAAAATCATATTTTAAGACGTGCTTGTTCGTATGTATTAGAAAACGGGCTATTTTCAATAGGAGAAGAATCTCTTCCTAAAAAAACTATTTGTAATTTACAATTTGTTTGTAAAATAGAACTATATTTCCTACAAAAGCTAATTGGCAATGTATTAAGTACTTGTTGAAAAAGCCCGTTTGATAATTTGAAAGTTGAAGCGTAGGGCAATGTCTAGCGAATTCCGTACGTTTAAATTTTACTTACGTCCTTCAATGATGGTGGTGTAGCACCTGGTTTGTTTTCTTCGGCAATGGTCTTGGCACAAGCACGTCCGAACACTACCAAATCCAATAGCGAATTGGCACCCAAACGATTGGCACCATGTACCGAGGAACAAGCAGACTCACCGGCAGCATACAAGCCAGGCACAACCTTATCATTGCCATTCTGATCGATGGTCAATACTTGACCTTTGTAGTTCGTAGGAATACCACCCATATTGTAATGCACGGTTGGCAAAACTGGAATGGGTTCACGTGTGACATCGACACCAGCAAAAATCATAGCAGTTTCGGAAATACCAGGCAAACGTTGGGCTAATTGTTCTGGAGGTAAATGGTGCAATTGCAAAAACACATGATCTTTTTCAGGTCCTACACCACGGCCCTCCATGATTTCAATGGTCATAGAGCGCGACACCACGTCACGGGAGGCCAAATCTTTAGCGACAGGAGCATAACGCTCCATAAAACGTTCACCTTTGGCATTTACCAAGTAGCCACCTTCACCACGGCAACCTTCGGTAATGAGGCAACCAGCGCCATAAATACCAGTAGGATGGAATTGCACGAATTCCAAATCTTGTGAAGGCAAACCTTGGCGAGCTACCATGGCAGTGCCGTCACCAGTGCAAGTGTGAGCGGATGTGCAAGAGAAGTAGGCACGACCATAACCACCAGTGGCCATAACTGTGTTAGGAGCACGGAAACGATGCAATGTACCGTCTTCCAAATTCAACGCGAGCACACCGCGGCATTCCCCGTTCTCCATCAACAAATCCAATGCGAAATATTCGACGAAGTAATTGCAGTCATAACTCAAGGATTGACCATACAATGTATGCAACAAAGAGTGACCAGTTCTGGAAATCGCAAACAACACAATGTCACGCTACATCGTTTGACTAAAATCAGCTAATTTCAGCTCACCTGTCAGCTACAGCACAGCATCTGTGAGCTTGACCACCTTTGCCGAATTTCAAACTCTGACCACCAAAGGCTCGTTGGTAGATCTTGCCATCGGGTGTACGAGAGAAGGGCATACCATAATTTTCCAATTCGATGACAGCCTTGGGAGCTTCACGGGTCATATAGTGGATGGCGTCTTGATCACCCAACCAATCCGAACCTTTGATCGTATCATACATATGCCATTTCCAATCATCTTCTTCCATATTCCCCAGTGCAGCATTGATGCCACCCTGCGCGGCAATTGTGTGTGAACGCGTTGGGAACAATTTTGTAATTACAGCCGTTTTAAAACCTTCAGCTACTAAACCAAAGGCAGCACGCAAACCCGCACCGCCAGCGCCTACAACAATGGCATCATAGGTATGGTCCACAATGGGATATTCCTTAGAGATGGCATCAGGTTTTAAGGACGCATCTTTCTTGCCATGTGTAATGTGCAATTCGCGCTGGGGAACAATACTGGAGGCGCGAAGCTGGAATTACAAAACCAAAGAAAGTTATTACATAATTTTATCAGCAAGAACAATGTTCTTGTGTGTAGATAAGAAATGATGAATATGCAGATATAGAACAAATCAGATCGCTACTATTTAGTGCGTGGGGGGCACAAAGTTCTGACCCAGTTTATCTAAGAGCAACAATTTTCCATAGAATGAACTAAACAGCAAAACTCACGGTTGTTCTTTCTTTTATATTAATTCAACATTATAGAAGGTGTAGCTCCATTGTGGAATAGCTATACTATTTCAACAATTTTCGGCATACCCATCCAAGAAGTCTTATCGTGAAAGTGCAGAAAGTATCTGCAAAAGCGATTGATTTACGTATTATATTCTATAAAAAGATCTTATTAGTAATTGTCAGCGTAAGGTTAACTATATAACTTGAGTTATAACCTCAAAATTGCATTATACAAAATATATTCTCATTATCCTCACTACATCTATCCCCATTTATCGAAGCTAGCTAGTGGCAATATATCCATAATACACAAAAAAGCAGGATAATAGTACTCACATCTGGAATGCAATGCAAATAAATCGTTGCAAAAAAGAGCAAAAACATTTCTAAATGGAAGAAAACGGTCGAAAGTTATAGACCAATCGCTTCTAACATTATGGGGCTCACTATCCTGAAATGAAACCTGGTAGATAGCTAAAAAAATCATGCTCCACATAGAATAGAGGGTTTGCACACGAAATAATAAGACGAAGCAGCAAAAAATACTCTAGTAAACTATAGAACTGATAAATAAAAAGGGCAACATTTTTTAGAAATTTTAGAATATCTTTATGCCTACATAAGTTTTTAACATTTCAATAAATTATAAATAGGAGGTTATATAGGTCCTACACTTACAACAATTTTAACTATAAAAGTTTTTTTTTCCAGAAAATGTGTTATTTTATTCAGAAATTTGCTAAAAACATGGTTTCGGTTTCGATAAAAAAAAACAAGTTTGCCGGTTCAGTTTTGAACATTTTAGCTATTTTTCATTCCTAACTCAAACCATCGGGAACCAGATTGAAGAGAAATCGAGCCGGACTGAAATCAAATACGCATCGCAAACTAAATCCTAATTCCCAAGTACCATAAAATCAGATTTGGACAAATTGTATTCATCTTTAAGAATTAATTAACAAAACTATAGGCGTTGGGTAGGTCAAGTGAGCCTAAAATAGTTGCGGTGCAAAATTGTTTCTGCCTCTTGTCCGTAAAATGAACTTTTGTGTTCGATAGATAAAGTTTCGGGGTTTTCTCTACAAATTTCGCCTTAAAGAGTACACAAACGTTGTGTTCTTTATTCTCTAACAAATTACGAGGTAAAAAGCTTTTCCTCATTTTGGTTGATATTGTTTCGAATGTTTTAAATTACATTCTTTGAACAATTGCGTCAAATAAGGCAAAAAAATTTGGTCCATTCGCTTCATGTTCCTAAACAGAATACAAAAAAATACACAAAAGTCCTCTATTGCCACCTCTTAAAAGTCGAACGAATATAGCAATGTTTTTGCCGGTAGAATATCAGATTTTTATATTCTTTCCCGAACAAGAAAATGGTACACTTTCAGAGCATCAGGGAAACATTTTTTTTTTTTTTGAAAGCGGGTATATCAAATTTTGGGCGTGAGAAAATATTCAATAATTTCTCACAAAGCATACAGGTTTAAAATCAGCCAGTAAGTGGTTTTTTAATGCCTCATATAGAAATCATAAAAAAATAATTATTCGTTAAATTTTGTTGTGAATTCGATTTCAATTCTATGCCGTACCGAAAATAACTTCTACAGTGATTATTCAATATACAATAATAATTCGAATAATGACGAATAATTATATAAATTCGAGATGCCCTTAAGTGGACATGTTCCAGAATTTCTGTCGTAACTATTGTATTACATGGCCCATACCTATGAATGCATATTCTTCCATAGAGATTGCTTATGATTGCTTCGTCCATAATATAATACATGTGCCATAAATGTCTTATAATTACTTAAAAGCTGAAATGTCGTGTCGTCGACTATTATTTATAGTAATCATGGTTGTTTTGTTAAGCATTACAAAATGCAATATAATTTACTGTATATGTACTCTGCTCCAAACTATGAGTATTTTGCTACTACTACTCTTTATAAATTTGCCATTGACAAGTAATTTCCTTTATAACTCAATTTCGTAGGGGTTTGTAGGAGTTAGAGTAGAAGATAAGAAATTATAATACATGCGCATTTATTTTAGGACTGGCAGCTCCTCTAAAAAGTTATATAAACAAATATATAAAACACAAACTCACACATTTAGTTATATTGTGTAGGCTGTAGAACTGGAAATGTAGTACAAATTTACAGCAATCCCTGTGATAAATTTGATAGCTATTTATATGGAGGAGCAACTAATTTCCAAATAAAGATGAAAGATGATAAATTGAAAATTACAATTCTCATTTAACATTGAAAATAGATCAGTTGAAATTAAAAATTTTTATTTAATATTAAGAAAAGAAGAAGCAAAAGCATGAATTTGCATTTAATAGTGAGAAAATAGTAAATGAGAATGACATTTTACATTTGTTATTCAGAAAACATAAATTGAACTTGTGTATATCTATTTAACGTTGAGAAATGGTCAAATGAAAATACGAATTTCTTTCTTATTAAAAATTCTATTTGTATCTGAGAAAAAAAGACAGTGGCAATTGCAATAAAATCACCTATAATATGTGGGTTTAGAATCATTACCATCTTCTTGGGTTATATTTATTGAAAAATTAATTATAATTTGTAGGTTGCACCAAATATTATAATTTCCGAAATTAATATCATGATTTTCCAATAGAAAATACTCGATTTCAGCTGCAAATTTTCCAACGTCAGACGGCAAATTTCATTATAAAGTTGGACTTCTTATTCTCAATTGATCATTTTCCAACATTAAAATAGAGAAGTTAGATTATTGCCCTTCCATACAAACAGCTATGCATATATTATATTGAAGGTTCTTTCAATTGTGGTCTTCTAATGCACGAAGTCATATTTTCCCTACTGTTTAATTTATGATTAAGTTGTAATCAATTCCCATCAATGTCATAACAAATTATAAAACAATAAATCTAATCTAATTGGATGAAATTTTTGTTTTCATAACTAAAACATTAGATTATAAATATTTCACATAACATTTAAAATTCATTGATCGAAATAAAATTTCACTCTATGATTATAAGATAATTAAAACAATAAATTAAATTTAGTTCTAGCTTAAAAACGGGAACAAAATATAACATATTGTAACAAGTCATACACATTTAGACATGAAGCAGAAAATTCCCGTTTTGGCATTTATTTGGCAAGTAGCAGAACAGCTTCAAAGAGAATACAATTGATTAGAACGTCACTATTTTACCAGGAGCTGTTACGAGTAATAGAGACCACAATTTCTCAAAAATTTGTTTGCTAAGCAAAATTCTTCACAAATGTGAAGCTTGTGGGTACACGTATACTTTCCGATTTGCTAGTCCAAAAGGAAAATCAAAACATTTTTCACTTCCGTTTAAAAATATATTGAACTTTTTTGTACGAAAATCTTATTTCTATGTTTTATACTCTTATTCTCATCAGTTTCTCATAAAATGTAACACGTAACGTTTTATTAATAGCATTTAATTTTCCACATTTATTTATTCATATTTCAAGGCAATAAATACGTTTGAGAGCCCAAAAATGCACGTATCGAACCTAGGAAAGAAAATCTGAAAAATTCCGGGAAAATCTACTTTTGAAGACAAAAGGGAAACAAAAAATCGGACCCTAGTAGACCATGATACAATGTTTTTTTTGTCCTCTAAACGGGCAGCAAAGAGCGAGAAAAAGGTTACAAAGAAATCCCCCGATTATAAACACCAGATTTTTAGCATCAGAATTCCACCAACTCCGATTCTGGAAAAAATTCAAGTTTTTCGAAAAGATCTAATGTAGTGAAATCGTTCGCATTATTTGGTTTTCTTATTAGTGTAATAGATATTAGAACGAAACAACATGTTGCGTCGGATTTTTACAAAGTAATGGCGAACAACTTTGGAATGTTGTTTTTATATATCTCTGACATTTTTAAGCAGATCGGAGCAAGGCGAAATTTGTTAGACTTATAGATTAATTTATTTAAGGGAAAATTATCCTAAAAACACCAATCAGACGAACGATTTAGGTCAGCTTTCACTAACATAATGGCAAGCAGATTGTTTATAGACGGAAATATGGCAAGATTATGACAATCCCATGCAAAATTTGTACATCATAAGCTACTTCCTGTTCATTTCTAATATTTTTGGGGCTATTTATATTAATTTCTGTTTTCTATCAACTTGCGCTACAAACGCTTTTAGCGATTAAAAATGTGTCATCAAAATTGGTAGTTTATAGAAAATGTACGAAATTTATTTAATGTATTGAACAGAATGTGAGTCTTAATTAGGTATATATATGTATATATATATATATATTTCTTGATAGATTTTAGCACTGATATTTGTTAATATTAAAATTATAATATATGGAATAATGTTTTAAAAATGTTACATTTGAGTTATGTCAGATAACTCAAACCACATCACAACTAATACAGTTAAAAAATTTAAGATTGTCGGTATTGGAACAGAACATAACTCTCATAAAGCTAAAGTGAATATTGTGCCAATGAATATTTTGTATGCACATCTTAAATGTATAATAAAATGTATACATATAAAACCAAATTATAGAACTCTAGCCAGAGAAAAAATTGGAAAGCCTGAAATTTTTTTCATCTTTCTCCCCTATGGAGATGAAACCACATATAAAGATGGTAGAATAAAAAATCAGTCTATTTAAAAAGAACCATTATCTGAAGATACGGTATGCTATGGCAATACTTGTGTGCTTTAAGACATTTTATTCTTTGGGAGTCGTGCCTGAAACGACTATTCGAGCATCAATTATATCGATACATTTTTTTTTGAGCGGATGTCAATTCATTGTTTGTGTCTTTGTCAAAAGTTAGCAATACATATGAATCTGCTGCTATCGTTTAGAAGGTGTTGTTACAAAACGTTGTTGAACGTGAATGAAAGGCGTGTGGAACGAAAAACTGCAGTTTGTCTGCAACAAATCCGAACTTTATTGAAAATACTACAGAAATTCGTTAACACCTCCTATATAAAAAACAATAATCATTGGAAAGTCACCACTTCGAAAATGACTGGAGCACACTGAATATTTTTGTGAAATTGTTTACACATTTTTGGTTTGTCAAATAAGATTATAATAGCAAGCTTCTCATAATTTCACGCAACCCGAAATAGTGATAATGATAAAGCCTGCCACACAAGTGAGGAATTCATTTCATTTTACCAAAAAAAAAACTGTTTTCTGGCTTCCTAATATAATCTTCTTAGCTCATAGGTGAATTAAAATGACATCAAGTTTACAACAAGCTTTTTACAATAATAGCAGGTACGACTTCTTCTAGTATCGATGCATTTTGATCATGCATTGCTCGTGGTTAACGAATAAATCGTAAAAAGTTTAGGAAAATATGAAAAAGTTTAATTTTCACGAGCTGGATTTGGTGGATGTATGAAAAATGCCTTCTGTTCTCCTAATTTCGTTATAATATTTTTCAGTAATCACGCTTATAATTAGAACGGTATTTTACGAATGTGCAAATTGGTTGTTCCCTCCGAACACCTATCAATTACCCTTATTTATTGCTTTTAATTAACGAATATTTGGCACAACTTTTTAAAAAAAAAGTCGAAAATGTCTGAGTTTCCAAAATTGGATTTTGCAATGGACCCCCACTTCGACCCACAGCCAGGAAAGTGGGCGTGCCAATAACTCCATTTCCCTAAATATAAAAATGTCTTGCTCATTTTTTAAAAGAGTTTTCGAAGATGGTTCCCGCCTGAAACTATTAAACTGTCACCTTGTTAGAACAATAGAGGAAAAAAATATTTTTCGCATAGGTGAGGTTTTTTCATATTTCTTTTTGCCATACTTTGTAAATTTTGCACCCTTATGGCACCTTCGGGTCGTAACCAAGCAAATAGGAATGCTAAAAATAAATTTTCTTCGTTTATAGAGTAAAATTCTAAATCTGTTTACAATTATAGAACATTTTCGGTGCCAAATAGTTTGGTGGCAAAATATTCAATACCACATTTGTATAATACCTCTTACGAAAAAAACAGCAGCATTTGAAACTTCGATAAACATCTCTCTAATGCACATGCTATTATTCAGTAAGAATAATATACATTGACAATCGCCCAGTTTGAATGATGTTGTTTTCAACTATAATATATATCTCATGTTGTATTATCTACAATTTTCAATAGCGAGCATTGCTGAAAAGTACGCACTATTTTGTGCTCCGACAATTTTTGTAAGGGGAAAAATGTTGTCTTAACGAAATGTAAAAATTTTATGCACGCACATGGCAGGTGCAGATTTTTGATGTAGAATAGATTATAAATGCAATACTCTGAGAAAAGCGTATTAGAGTGCATTTAAAGACGAAGCATTTACCTCATCCGATAGCAAATGAAGAATTTGTACCCAATTTATCTAAGAAAATGCAGAATCAAAGCCATCATCAGAAAGCGTTCATCTATTGAAAAATTTTACGCAGCTTGAACATACCCATTTTGAAAATTATCACATCAAACTGAAAATCTCTGAAATCTTCTGAGCGCGGTATTGTCTCATTAGTTTTATGATATTTTAGTGAAATATTACAGCTACTGCATGTAAACAAACAAAAATTGCAACCGAAAATAGGAAGTTCCAAATAACATTTCTGGATAATACCTTTGGTAATCAAAAACGAAATTTCGTTATTATTATGGGTCCTTAGGCGAAAACTTACACATTTAACACGATTTAAACATATTTAATTTTTCACAACCAGTACAACAAGGACTAGCAACGAAGAAACAAATTCCAGTTCACTTCCTTTGCTCTCTTCGCAGACGACATTTTCAAAAAAAGTAAAATCTTGCAATCCTACAGAATTTTGTTTTAGATGCAAACACAAATTGCAAAAAGGGTAGAAAAAATGCTACATCTTTTAACAGAATCAGAAACACACAACAACAACAACATTAAGCCTAACAGATGTGATAGTTTAATTAACTCAAAGATATCAATCAGTCTCCACAGTGTGATTCTAAATAAACCGGGTGCTGGACAAATTTTAGTTTATGTCTTTAAGAAATTTCGATTGTGGGGGACAGACCTCCATCATCAAGCAGCACAATGCTATGTGATAGTTGACTAAGCTAGGTGAGACGAAAATGGTAAAATTGACAAGGTGACATTTGGAAAAGAATATACTTATAAATATAAATATATTTATATTTATTTAAATATATTTATTTATATAAATATATTTATGAGTATAAATATTTCCTAAGATATTTTTCTTTAATAGTAATATTTCATGTTGGCTGTTATGCACTATGCCACGTATAACAACTTGGAAGAAATGAAACGATAATGGAGCCACAAATACGGTGCTTCATTTCTCATGAAGGTACCAACCATTCGTAAAATATAGCTTGCCAACATTATTGGAAAGGTATAGATATATGCACGCTGTTCTTTAATTCAGTTAAGGAATACCAACAAAAATCCACGATCCCTGTATCTGGTACAATTCTAGTCAACCGTATGATTTGCATACAAATTTCTCCGTGAGCGAAGAGACAGATTGCAACAATCAAAGACAATCTGTCTTGTCAGCGATCTCCAGAATGACTTCGACTGCTTTCCAATTTGTTCTGTGGGAAAAATGAAATCGAAATATCTAGGCTACAACAACCACCTAAGATCAAGCGCCCTAATGATGTTGTCAACATCAACAAACGTTAGCAGCAGTAGCCCTACGTACAATGATTTTTGTTATTAAATCATCTACGAATGTAACTGAAACAATAATAAATATGATCACTGGTTACACCAACAACCTGCATAGAATTCACCCTTCCACTTCAGGTAGAAACATCGATACGGGAAAGCAAGCCCCCCCGCATGGCGGGGTAGGAGAGCAATCACACAAGTCGACGTCTAGGTTACCTAACACCATACGACGGTGCGTATGTAGATGTGCATGGAATAGCTGGAAAAACAACAAACTCAAGAAAACGAGAAGAAAATGAAATGACACACCCCCTTCTGGTGGGAGAAACACTTCCCAAACAAAAAAAAAAAGGCCAACAAACCATAACATAACCTTAAAGCATAAGGAGATTGAAAACAAAATTAAATACAAAAATTTTCCATTGTAATATTTCAGTAAAACTTGAAGACCAACAATTGTTTAACGTGGCTGGGAACAAACATTTAGTTGTTATCTAACCTGAAGTCACATGGCCTGTTGAAATCTTTACAAAACTTACATACGAAAACACAGAAAATACTTAAAAAAAAATTGAAGACAAAAACGTATCTTTCCTTTTCTTGATACATTACATAACCGCACAATTTTTCTTGAAAATTTCAAGAAAATGCAGTAACAACTTAGCAAGCGGTGCTGGTTAACTTCAACTGTATGCCTCACTTTAGCTACATTGCAATTAAAATTATCTTCCTAATTTGCAAAATTACTTTAAATATTCGTATCCTCCACACATGGGTAAATGATTGTGTAAGTTTGTTTAAGTTAAATTGCTTTTGAAAAAATTTCTCTGAAAAACAGTTCGTTATTCATGCTGTTTATTTTATAATACTTATAATGAAGGAGGAAACAGGAGGCACGTACCATGGCAGCCGCATTTTTTGCCAAAACCGATGGCAACCGCATCAAACTCGCCATTTTCCGTTCGTTATTTAGGAAATATTTAACCACAATTTCGTTTTTTGTTCGTTTCAATCGAAAGCTTTAGGCCGACTTATATTATTTGTCTTCTTATTCTAACAACAAAATAACAAATTTGTTGCAAACCGTATCCAAACGGAGATTTCCTTCACATAAATATTCCCCAACTACTACGACTCTCTCGCACTCGCACAACTTTGGGACTGAACGAAAAAAGGTAGTAGGAAAATATTGAGTTGTATAAAAGCGCAGTTGCCGGTAGCGAAACAGCTGTCAATTTAGTGGTAAATGCAGATTCGTGTTGAATATCGATAATTTAACCCGTATATGATCAAAAGTGAAAATGGAGTAAATTCCTGCTTATATGAGATTTTATTTTAAATAACTTATTCAGTCGACTGATATAAAATTCCAAATTTGTGTACAATAATGCATATTAATTAAAATTAGGGACTGAAACTAAACTAAGGTTGGCTCGATAATACAGCGAAACAGAAAATTTTGACTTTATAATCCACATTGCTTTTGTGGTTGATATCAAACAAATTGGGAGACTTCTCTTACAGAAAAGTTCACGGTTAACGCTACTTATGAGAAAGTGTAGTGAAAGAAGCTTCATCTAAAACAGTATTATGAGTGATAATTTCACTACAAAGGTGTCTTTCATGACACCTTTTTATGCCTACTATTTTTATTTACTATAGCATGGTTGTACATAATTAGCAAAGTCAATTTGGGTTTTCTCTGAAATTAACTACAGCTTTATTTTATTGAACATTAACTTTTGCTTGAATAAAATCTTGATACTAACATTTAATAGTAACTGCTAGCAGCCCCAGGGATACTGTAAATTGTGACAGATGAATGTAAAATTATGGCATTTGCTTATTGTGTTGTATATGAATGTGTATTCTTTTTTTATTTTTTAGTTGTCTTGTGTTATTAGGAAACAATTATACGGTGAAAACGTCATAAAAACACACACTAATACAGATAAGCAGTGTAGAAATCTCTTGTAATTGCTATACGTTAACACAGATGCCAACACTTGCCATATCAGTGTCTACCAAAATTTGTTTTGATCTGTGAAATAGAAAAATTACGTAATTAATTTTTAAATACAAAATTATATTCACCTAATCACAGTTTTGTCGGTGTGGTTTTTTGAAACATTTATTGGTGGAAACCAAGAACAGTTTAATTACAAAAATCGTTGTTTTAACGTTTTAGAACACAGTGCAACCCTGTATGTGACAGAAACCAATTCACCATACTTCATTCGCCGAACGAATAGACACCCCAAAAGAAACGTCAGATATTTCACACAGTAACGTTTTGGCGACAATAAAAATCGTGTTATACTTGTAACCTCTTTCAAATAGTCAACAATTTCGGCCTGAAAATAAACGCAAAATAAAGCAACAGATGATTGAAATAAAAAATTGCACGGGAAAGTGTTTAAAACGTATTCGTTTGTACCTTTAAAGGCACAAGTTTGCTAAAAAAAGTACTACTACGTCGTTGTCATTAGAAAACGGAGGTCAAAGCCAGACAGTTGTGTAGTGCATTACCATTTCGTCTTTTTTTATTATTTATTGTGCAGTGATTTGGTGGATGGCAAATCAAACTAGCTGCTCCTGATTATATAGAATACCGTTCTATAAAATAGCGTAGGCAAATAGTGGAAGTTTTTATGTTTTTGCACTACATTAACCAATTGTGAAATGTCGTTTCTCAAATTGTTTGAAGAATTTGTGCAAAAGAAGGAAACCGATAGCAAATCAAAGTTGTCAATGTTGTTGAATGATGACGATGATCAAGAGGAGGAAGATGAGGGCGATGATGGCGGTGTAAGTATTTCTATTATAAACGTTTATGTTTTTTTGAACAACCGTCTCCACTAGAAATCGGAAAGAGGAAGAAAATAACTAAGAATGTATATCTGATAACACGCCAATTGACGTAGGTTTGTTTTGAAGAATGTGGTAGAATAAAAGAGCATAGATAGTTGTGTTGTAATCTATTCCAATTTAATCGCAGGGTCGCCATGTAGTTTGCTCACAAGTAAGCATTAATTTTATAATTTAGTTTTAGTTTGACACTATTATTTAACACTTACTGTGTAATAAGGAGATTTCAATTTTTAATTATCCATATTGGGAATTACAATTCCTTCCAGATGGCTTCACGAGTCGTTTATGTTTCGTTTGACGGCTAGCTGTTTACAAACGAAAACAATAATTTATAATAAATTTTTTTTATATTGTGCCATATGAACTATTCCGAAATTAATTTGTTACATTCCCGTATTTTTTCTCACTCTTTCGCACACATCCAGTTTGGCACTGTATGCCTCGCAGAGGTTTTCTTATGAAGAATAAGGTAATGATAATCTTTTTTTCCACGTTTAGCACTGTTGTTGGTATACTTAATAAAATTTCCGCAAAAACCAAGGACTTGGAAGATTGTGGGAAATCTTCGTATATTTGTACCAAAAAACTCAAACCAAGTTAACTTCGCAATAGAAGCGCCAAGTTGAAATTTTCCTCATACTTCGAAAGTTCAATTAATATGCTGCGCTTAAGCAAAGTCTTGTAGCAGACAAATGCCTCGGAAAATTAATGTTAAAGAAAGTATTGAAGAAAACACACGAAACTTTTGTTTCAGCGCAACTAATAGAGACGATAGATCTGACTTCAGTTCTATATTATCAAAGAAAATTTTTCGGCGCAAAACAATTACCTAAAAGGTTTCCAGCTTTTTAACAGCCGTCACTTCAATTGACACATGTTTGAAAATCGGAGCCATATTCCACAGAAACTGATTGCTTATTGAGGTTAAGTCTGCAAAGGAGGAAGTAATCCCTTTTCTTTTTGCAAAATATACTCATAAAGAAAGAAACTAGCAATGAAACCGTGCATGTGCGCTCAAATAAGAATATAAAGCGCTATGATCGGTTGAAAAAGCTCTATGGGTGACCTAAGTTTGGTCCGAAAAGAGTTATGTATTATGAAAATTTAGTTGGTCAAAGGTAGCAGTTGCAAATTCAACACATAAAAGAAAGCAGTGATTTAAAACTTCTAATTTTTCTACCTTTTTTAGTCTTACCAATTGTCAATGAAAACATTAGGAATACGATTAGATATTGTTTTGTAAATAACTTAGCCTGAAGTCTATTGAAAATGACCAGAAAATGACCTTACGAAGCTGCATAAGACATATTCAAAATGAAATTTTGACATAAGGGCTCCAAATCCTTTTTGCTGATGCCTAACTAAATATTTAACATTTTGGAACTGAAAAATTTGGAAGAGGCTTTAATAGTTAGTTAGATAGTTCAGCTTTCTCTGAAAAGTGAGTTCGATACTAAAACTTAAACGGAAGAAAAACGCTAGATCACTGCTCATTCATAATGCAAAATGTTAAGGTTGTAAAAATTAGTAATATTTTTGCGATATTTCTAAACAGGTGCAACTTTCGCGAAAATTTTACAGTACAAGATTTTATTCACAATGTGAGTGGCATTTTCTACGTTGGAGGCAGCTTGTTTGCATACTCCGTCTATTCTTACAGGCAACTTTCAACGCGAACTTTAGCTGGATTTCCTATTATTAAGAATCAATTTATGAAGCAAAATGTCTTTCAGCACGATGAGACAGTTATAATGCAAAAAATCTTCTGACACTAGAATTGATTTAATAATATTTTAACTATTTTTTTCTTTCTTAATATAATTACGACTTGTGGGATAGACTGTAAGAATCGAATCCTATTTCCATCGAAATGGAATTTAGTTATAAAATGTTAATAAGCTAATCTCTGAAAATGGTGAAGATTAATTTTATTAGTATTGCTCTGTTTTCTTATTTTTGTCTTTGTTCAATCAAAGCTGGAGTGAAACACAGTTCCTGCAGAAATTCACAGCTCAAATAATTATCAGAACATTAGTTTCATCCCATTTCTAGCCCCATAATTTCCAAAAACTCTGTATTGACCCCAAGACGGCAAGTATTTCCTTTGTCCCATCCGTTTGTTCTCAAACTGCAAAAGGGTATAGCAACGGAAATTCTTTTGTTTAAATGGTATGCGCTTTGTTCGGGGAAAGGGATCCCTTTTGAAGTAAATTCCAGTCTATTTGTATTGTGTTTGTTGTTTCAGCTCCATTCTGCGCATACAGTAACCACTATAAGGGTTTAGATCTTTCCTCCATAATAGCGCTTTTTATTACAAAATTGTGGCAACTCTACTGCACACATTTCAGACATTGTATTTAATGTGGCATCACCAGCTTCCATCTGACGCCATGTTTGTATATGTAAGAGCGTAAATGAATGTGTTCGGATTGGAATAGGAAAATAATTTTGCGACAGAAAATGTTTAGTTCTCTTAAAAAGTGAAGATTTCGTTAAATTTAACAACCGAAGCAAAGTTGTATTGCAATAGAATACTCGGTGTATTAAGAGTCGTTTCTACAAATCTGTGATCTAAATTATGTTGCCCATGTGAAAATGTAAAAATTGTCCACAAACACAAACAAGGAAGTCAATTTGCTTGGTGCTGCCCTCAATGCCAGTGTCCCGGATTTGAAAACCAATACTTAAGTGGCATAATTGCGAGACTTCTTTACGTATTAAACATATAGTGGTATTTTTGTGATTTACAATGAAAGATGCAGTCCAACTTGGACGGTGTTGAGAAAAAGTTAGAATCCTTAAATGCGATATCTCCAAAGATAGCCATAACAAAAACGACATTCTTGACACCAGTACAAAAACCACAACCGCAGCAGCGTCCTTATTCGCAACAAAACCATTCAAATCAATTGTATACAACTCTAACTGCAAAACAAGCAACAAAAACAACAGTATGCGGTGGTAGCGTTAATTTGTCAACAACACCATCAGCAGTAGTATCCGATGCAACCACTAACGCCACCACACATCAGCTCAGTAAATTTAGGCTCAATAGTTTAAAAGGAATGGTTAAGAATCTTTTAAAGGCGACCTCTACAACAACACCATCAGCATTGTTATCTTCTGGTGGAGAAACAAACTACAGTATGGCCATTGTTGCAGCTAAACGACCACAACTGACTATAGTGGCCACCAAAACTGCCATCGTTGATAATGCTACTACCACATCATCATCTATTAGTGCAGCAGCCACAGGGAGCACAGCAACTTCTGCCTATATGAAGCAAAGTGTAAATTCAATATGTATATATTTTTATTGCTTAAACTTGTTATTTGTCGTTGTTCTTTTAGGTGTGTGGTATGATTAACGTAGTTAATGTAACGTCCATTGCGTCCATTTATTTTACGTTTCCTTTTGGAAGCCCCGCAGGTGTGATTCATATGCTTTTGATTGTACCCTGTTATCCAGGCCGTCCTCAATTTCCAACTGCAAATACAAACTTTCTGCCACACTTGAGAAGATTACAGATAAAAATTAAATGTTCCATATATACTTGAGACAACTTCAAAAGAAATTTAGATTTTTCATTTATATTTAGCGAAATTTCAAGTGAAAATTAAACTTTTTATTTATATTCGACAAAATTTGGAATAAAGTTGAGAAAATTCGACACAGTTTCGAATGAAATTGAGAAATTAGTAGCAGGTACTGTCCTGTGAGAATAGAAGACGTGCATACTCGCTGGAAGTGACGAACAATGTTTTAATTTCCATGCAGATAGGGCTGTCTCCTACAATAAACTTACATGTAGAACATCGACGTTCTCTGCAGGCTTCGACCCGACGCTGGCTTTTGTTTTTCTACATCTTAGAATATAAAGAACGAGCCTATTTATTGTAAGCTTTATTCTACTTCGTCTTTGGTGTCGATTATCATTATACAAATTATTATTATTCAAATTGTGTGGCTTTAATAATATAGCGTACGAAATATTAAGCATAGCACCGACCCTTGCCGAAAATGTTACTGCTTTTTCGCTGCGTTATATACTCGTATATGTGTAACATGCCAACCTGCTTTAATAAACATTTTGTAGTTCAACTTGATACGGCAATATGTCAAGAAATATATCAATTTATACTAAAATGTACATTATAGTCAATTGTTACAAAACATATGTATACGAATACATATTTGCGCATAAAAACGATGACCAATCATTACATTGTATCTGATTCCCATTATAAAAATTTATTTTCGTCCTTTAGATATAAACCGACATTTAGATTACACAAATCGTCTGTGAAAATAGGTCGCTGTAACGACCACATACGAAACATATGAAAATTTGCCCAAACAAGATTTAACACTTAATTTTTTGATCATGACGTTTGCGGACCACAATTTCGTTGCAGTTATACTACTTCATGCTTTTATTTTCCGTTAGTGTTTTCCATATTTTGTATTTTTTCATTTTATAAGGAATATAAAAGTATATAATATTTTGTTTTCTATTTTGCATTAAGAGGGAAACAATTGATGGAAATGAATAAATTTTCACACATACTTTTGTTTCCAATCAAATATTTACAAAATGCGAGCATATTTCACACCGAACAGCACAAATGGTCTATACAAACCGACCTAAAATCAAAATTTTTTAATTTTATACAGACGGTCTACGCAAACACATACGGTACAAACTGTCTGCAAGAACATTAATGTGCACAGGCGGTTTGTATGGTCTATAGTCTCTTTTACTTAAATGCACCTTCAACCGAGCTTGGGTCTACGGGGTCAACAGACATATATTCCTTTGTGGTTTATTCAGTTTTCGTAAAACAAGTAGTATTTTGTAAAATAAATACATGGCATAGTTTTCGGAAAAAGAGGTTTGGGGGAAATTTAATATAGTTGCAAAAAATAAATGAAAAAAAAATTTAAAAAAAATGTCACAATTACTAAAAGAAAAGATAATTTAACTGAACAAATATGAAAAATTAAAGATAGATTATATTTACAAGCGTCAGAGCAATGTTTTTTGTGTAACTATAATGCGCTGTCTTTAAACAATCATATAAATTTTAAAAAGACACAATCTGCCCACTAAGCATAACATGAGTTCACTTTAAGGGTGAATAATTCTTCTTAACGAATTTGATATAATATTTAGTGTGTCAGGAAATTGGGTTGTGTTAACGATACGCAATAAGTTACATTTAAAAGGGCCATCAAAAACAAACAGAGACCATCTTGGCCGGTTCAAAAAGAATGTCGAAAGAAATTTGTTAAAAAAATGAAATGTAGACAGGATGCGGAGAAAAATGTTTTTGGGTGAAAAATTAATTGAAAAGTTTCTCCCACATAAGTTTCTTGCCAACATAAACATCAAAGAATTCATACTGTTTAATAATGGAACATTGAGTCTATGTAAAAAACAACTTCTTAGCCTTCCTTGAAAAAGTGGGTCTTGACAAAGTAGGCGTTAGGTTGCTCCAAGTTATTTCTCATCATCGCATAGCCTACAATAAATTTCGTGACAATATTCCAATCCAATAGCGAAAGAAATCTCTACCGTTTTTCGTCAGACTTCGGCCATATACCCAGCAATATGGTACGATATTACCAGATGTTCATATTTGGATGTTGGATGGATAGTTCTCTTACGTAATTTAGTAGATTTATCTCGTAAAATACTGCCGTAAATGTTGCACCATTCGACGTGAGCACTCTTACATCACAGTGATTATGCCAACAGGTTATACCACATAGTACTAACTAGTTCCATAAACGATCTCAAGCGCAGTCCATCAAGCTTTGACCAAACCTCCCATAATGCTCTGTAGTTAGTACGACCTTGCCGGGCGTGTACATTTAGTATATATAAGATAGTTTATTATAAAATACTTTCCTTTACATGTCCGGAACCTATGATAACATTGCATACATGCTAAGTAAAGTACTTACTTCGATAGTAGAATCTAAGACAGGTTTTTCCTAATCACAATGTTGCATGCAGTTTCCAAAGTAGACTTTCCAAGTAAACTTATTATCTTAATAAGTTATGCTTCCATTGTAGTCTTGTAAACTTATTATCATATTAAGCCAGTTTTGTTTCGGTTTTGAAATTTTAAATTTATTTAAAATAAACTAGAAATTGTTTTCTATTTCATAGTCGAAACAATTACCCACTTCATACAATAATTCGTTTTTTACCTTAAACACGACTATAAACTTAAATTGGTCCTGTTTCTCTATCGAAGCATAATTAAACTGATATTTTGAATCGAGAACCTTGAAACGAAAATGGTTCAAAAAATTTATTCGTACGTTTATTTAGTACGTTATTTTCGATACCAATCTCAGAAATTTACACTTATACTCAATAATTTCGTTTGATTTATTAATTGGAAAATGCAGATGAAATATAAAGTTTTTTTATAAACTGGATTAGAGTTAAGAAGAATCAAAATCAAAATTGTTTGTAATTTCGCTTTGGATGTACCTGATAGAAAGAAAATTCAATTGAATTTTGATTCATTTTGATATCAGAACCAAATATAAATAATAATCGAATTTAATTTATTGTTTATGTTTCTTACTATAACTTATAAACTTTTCAATAAGAATTTAAAACTTTCTCATGTCGTGAATTAGTGTCCATCTTAGATATGTTCAGTACAGTCCTCATGCTTGTCATAAAATCTGATGATCATTTCAAGATTTTCCTTTTTAGATTCAATATCTTACTATTCTTTGTGACATTTCCTTTTCACTGACTGAAAAGATAGGAAGAATGTAAATTGCCATTTGTATATAACCTGTATATAATTGTGGAAATTCTGAGCATCTATTAAACACAATTTGCTTATTCCGCTGGTGTACGACTACATTACATGCAAATCAAATTGTCCTAAAGATAAAGAAACAGTCATTGTGACTCAATGAATATACAGGACGGCACTTTTTTTAGAGATCGCCAGGATATTATGAGACACAAAAATCTGTTCTTTCTCTAATATTTGTAATTATGTACTCTGCGCTGAGGGTTTCTAATGGAGTCATATAAATTACAAAGTCATCACTCTGTCGCATAAAGTAACACATGAATAACGGGAACGTCATGTGTGCTGACATTAACATATTTAGTCTAGAAATTCGTGGTATGTCTGACTATATTGACCTATAATTGTGAACGAACCAAGTGTTCGTGATACTGCCATTAAAAGTCTCCTAATTTAGACAAGATAACCCCAGTGCGATTTTTTTCTTTCAGAACGCACGTTATGTTTACGATGACAAAAGGGGATGTTGGGTTTTTTCGGCATGTCTGCGAAAAAAAAATCATGTCAGTACTTGTCATTCCTATTACAGCGCATACATATATATCTGTTTAACTTAATTTTTTTTTTTACAAAGGAAAGGAAAAATACGAAGTTCAGGATTGGAAAATCCACTAAAAGGCTAAAAAAAAGAAAAACAAAAACTTTATTAATTAACGAAATATATTTGTTATGCTTTCTTTTTAAATGTTTCTCTTAGATTTATCTGCCAGTCTAAGGTATCTTTAAGGTGCCCTTATCGCTCGACAAAAATAACTTGAATTTTTTTTGTCACATTTTTGTCATATGAAAAAGTTAACATTGCATTTTGTGTCAAAAATTTCGAGAAAAACAACAACAACTGAAAAAGTATTAAAATATTTTGTAATATTTTCATTTCAGAGCACAACAGCAACAGCCGATACTTCTACGGAAAGTAACAAAATGGAGCATAGCTATATGCGTGATACAACACCAAAGCCTTTGGCTTTAGACATCACGAACGGTTTACAGCCTGCAAGAACTATACTCGTGCGTCGACCACCTCAATGCCCTTCATGTCATACACATCCCTTGGATGAACAGGATTTGAATGATGTCAATCAGGCACCCATACCGTCATATAATGAAATCGCTGCCAAGGAGGCTATGAATGAATGTGCGCGTATAGCGAAATATGTCAAAAACACGAATGCCGATGACGATGATTGGGAGTCGAAAGTGGATCAGTATGCATTATAATACGCCGTTTGTTACAAAATAATACTTATTGACTTTTGTTTTCTATTTTTTTTTTCTCACTCTCAGAATTGGTTGGTCAAATATGCAGAAAAATTTATTTTCCAAAGTTGTTCGCATTTTGGATAATGATCAACTGGGTCGGCTCGCAAATTCGGGACGACCTAATGAAGCCATGCAAAGACGTGTCGTAGTAGACAAATCAGCAGCTCGTATGCGAAAAGCTTTAGCTTCCGTAGCCTGGGACCCACGTTTGACACAGTGGTTGCATTGCATGCTTATGGACTGTTTGCCCTCCACTTATATGGCCTCTTATCTGGACATATTACAAACGCTAAAGTCCAAACTTCCAACCCTCATGGATAAAATGTTATTTGGCCGTCCCTTGAACGTAAGTCAGGAACTGTTAGCGCCAGTAATGAAAAAAAAGTGGGAGCCACAAATTGCCACAAAAAATCGGAAATTGGCACAAAATGCGGTAATTGTAGCCCTGCCATCAATGCCCACAAGTGGACCGGTGCCAAATCGCTTGCAGAAATGGTACCAACATTTGGCCACTATAACGCAAATAGTACAAGTTACCTTACCCATGACAAGTAAGGAGTTATTTGATGAATATTTAGTTCTAAGAATATATGTGAGTTTTTCTTTTTACTGATTTTTTTGTATTAGGTGGTCATATTTCCCGTCAACCTCTGGAACAAGTCGCTGAACAAATCGTATCATTAACTCGTGTGAAAATCCAAGAGTTACGCAGTGAAAAATCCCAGCGCAGCATTATTCTCATTGGTTTTAATGCGGGAGCTTCGCTGGCTTTACAAGTTGCTATGTCTGAGAATGTGGCCTGTGTTGTTTGCATGGGCTTCGCATATAACACATACAACGGAGTACGTGGCGCACCAGATGATCGTATTTTGGATATCAAAGTGCCCATACTCTTTGTGGTCGGACAAAACTCAGCAAGATCAAGGTAAATAAATTATGATTATAGAACATTGCGTAGACGTGTGCAAAATAAATTGTTCTGCATTAGAATCGAGTTTGGAATGAGCATTCTTGTGAAAAACCCCTCTTTTCTCCAAGGGTTGAAACCAAAGGAAAAATTGTCGAGAAAATTATCAAATTTTCAATCGCTGAAGATATATACTGGGGAACATATAATATTTGCGCTCCAGTGTAGTGAACGCGTCTCCGTATGCTATTGTAAAACAAAACAGAATCAAATTCCTTGTTTTCAACAGCAAGTTATTTTGTAGGTAACAAAAAGTGTTTCAGGTCGGTTCTAGGCTGAGATCAAGAGAGACTGCTACACAGCAATGCAATTAATTAAGCACCACTGAAGTATAAGCAGCGATCACTGGTCCACTTTTTACATAACATGAATGATTAGAAGAAAATGAATGAAATAAAAAGTCCTTGCTTAAAACTATGTAAAAAATAGAGAGAAACAGGTAAAATACAACGTTCAGGATCACATAGTTCTGGAGCAAGTATTTTCGAAAGTAATGGCCTATTTATTTTTGTCCTATACGACAATAACGGAAATCTGGTTGCGAATAGTGAAGTTTATTGCTAATGTGGACAGAGATGTTTAACAAGATTAAATCTTTAAAAAAATAATGCTGTGGGCGATTATTTGGCAAACCGACCTTTGTTATTACATTTTAAAATTTCTTTGATTCCTTTCTTACTTTCTCTTTGTACTTGAATTCCTGTCACTTGAACTGCTTTCAAAATAATAATGTAGGACAATCTGTTGAACACGATCTACAAAAATCTGCTCTAACGGTACATTTTTTTAATTTTGCGAAACTGGTTTTATACAATGAAAGATCGTAATATAAATGTAATAAGAAATGTGTACTTTGGATTTGGAGTTGGATGACACAGTTGTTAGAAATTATCAAGTATTTGTACTATTTGCAGAATAAATTGTTATGTAGATGGATAACTTCAAATCACATTTAACATTTGATACAGTTTTTCAACATCAGTTTAATTTTTCATATCTCAATAGATTTATATTTTTCTCTAATGAACTATTTTTTCATTGATTTTACTTAGCCCTGAAGAAATCGAAAGTCTACGAGAAAAAATGCAATCGGAATCTTCACTGGTTGTTGTGGGTAGTGCTGATGATGTCTTGCGAGTACCCAAATCTAGGCGTAAAATAGAAAATGTCACACAAGCAATGGTCGACACCATGGTAGTGGATGAAGTATACGATTTCATTAGGAAAAATCTAACAAATCCCCCGGGACCAAGAACGCCTACCGTCATAAGTAGTGCCACTTATGCCAAACAGATTAAGGCATCGACTGGTGATAAGACCAGTGTACAGTCGCGAAAACGCAAACAAGACGGCACGGATTCAGATAGTACACCAGCAAAAGCGAAGCATTTGAGTAAGTTAACATTATGTGGATGTAAGCAATATTCATATATATGTATATATACATATCTATATGTCATGCATGTTTCATAACTATCTACGTTTGCCCTCAAGAATATAAGAAAAAAGATAATCAAGAAACAAAACCCAAACCCTTCAAGAAACCAAAAGTTCAAGATCCTTTTCAAGTCAAAAGGAAGGGTAAACATTTTTGTTTAAATACAATTTTTCTTAGAAGCTTTTAATATTAACATTTCTTATCAATTCCTATCTTTTTTTATTGCTTATAACAGTTGGCAGACCCCGTACAAGACCTTTGCCTGTGACGGGAACTCCCAATAACCCCAGCAAATTATCTCAAATGCATACCTCGACCCCTGTAATGATTGGTAAATCTCAACCAAAATCTAATACTGCTTTGGCGAATGACGATCTAAACCTGGCCATACAGTCTATTATTACCGAACCAAATGATGGAGAATCAAGCTTAAACATCGGCTCTGATTCGAATTCCCAAAAAATGGTAACTAACTTTGAGTTGGTTGCTCAATCTGGCAAAGGGGCTCCATTGAAAAGTACACTCGTGAATGCTCCACAAAAACAATTGATTATAGGAAATTCATCCACTGCTGTGGGTACCAAAATTAAAATGATACCATCCAATCAATTTGTGCAGCTGAAACCGACAACAATGCAGTCGCAGTCAAAGATTTATACCATTAAAACCTCCTCCATTGTGGGCCACACACAAAGTGATAATAGCACGCAGGGTCCAAGAATTGGTAGTATTGTAACAACCTCGCCCAGTACAACGAGCTCGGGCCAACATGTATTTACGCTTAAGACGCCAAATGGCCAAACAACGCAATTTGCTACTGCAGTAGGAGCACAGCCTAAATATACAGTGATTAAAAATTCCACAGGCAATACGACATTACAAGTATCGGGCACGGCTAAAACTTTACATCCGATTGCATCCACATCGACGGGATCATCGGCGTCTTCGGGCAATTATGATTTGTCAAGTATAATTGATATGCCGATTTTGTTTGCAGACAATGATGGTAACATATCAGACGGGGTAAGCAGTCAACAGCAGGCAACAGTGGAGAATAAAACATCAACCATCAAACCAGGTGAGTAAGAACCTTCTCTAATTAAGTTAAATTAAGAATTAGCTGGTCTTAAATTAAGAATTAGCTGAACATTAATTTCTAATTTATTGAAATAACTCGGAGGCTACGTCATATGTTCGATTATACATTTGCAAATTTGTAAAATGAAATAGTTATAAAAAAGATACAATCTTACCATTTTCCAAACACATTATCGAACATGTTATTGCGTAAAAACACAAGTTTTTCCAATTCAATTGTTGGAAACCAATTCAAAAATGCTGGTGGCAATACCTCAAAATCAGTTTATGAGTGAACAATGTATTGTGAAATTTTGTGATTGTGAGAAATTAGTTTGCCTCTTGCTTACAACTTCCTTATTTTTGCATCTAACATATATTGAGTGTTTACAAGAGCGGAATTATCAGGAACTATTCTACAATAATTAGTCAAAAAAAAAAAATTTAAGCAACAATAAGAGAGACACTCAAGTAATTTTGACACATTAAAAAAGACGTATATGAAATAGATGCAGAATACTATATATACTAAGTTTAAGATTAAGTTAATTAAATAAAGAAATAATTATTAATTTGTATCACTTTTTTCTGTTTTCAGTTACAACATCCTCATCCGGTGTTGGCCAACTGATTATTAGTCAGAAAATCATTAAGGAGGCCAATTCACCCATGCCAACATCGTCGGCAGCGGTCCATCCAACTTCTAGCGGTACTTATGCTATTAACAAACCTGGCACTATCATACAATCTCAACAATTAGGAGGAAACAAAACCAGTAAAGTTGTTTTCATCAACCGCAATACCATGAAACCATGCCCCAATATCATTTCACGATCTAGTTTGCCACAGCAATTGCCTAAATATACCAAAGTCGTGGTGACTAATTCGAAATCTCCTAGTGGAGCGTCTATAGTACCCCGTGCAACGGGCACACTATTAAACACGGCTGGAAGTTCTCCCATAGCTTCAACCGTTAAGCAAATTAATCTACAATCCCTAAGTTCAGCTTCATCGGCTTCAAATTCCCCCACGTTTACACCAGCGCGCACTGGCGGTATAATCAATGTCCAAACGAAGAACTTACCCCAGATACAGATTATTAATAATCCCAATGCTACGCTTATTTCTACAGATAAGCCCCAAATACGTAATATAGTCGTTAAGCCAGGGGGTCTGAAACAGTTGCCTGCTCATTTGACCAGTCAATTATTAAACCGAAATCTTACGGTGCGCAAATTAGTAAATATAGTGCCGGCTACTAAGTCTACAACTACCTCCACTGGAGGCGCTAGTACTGTTACCATAACTTCATCGTCCGTACCAACCTCCACCCTGTCCTCAGCTCCGGCTACACCTGAATCAATATCTGGTACAACCGATCCGTCATCGTCGCCGACACCATTGGGAGCCGTTGCTGTCAGCAGCACAACCATACAAACATCTCCAAAAATTATCACTTTAAACCCGCTCAGCCGTACATCTACACCCAACACTAAAAGTGATTAGATATAAATAAATTTTAAATCTATTAATTGACATGTTAAAAAATGTAATTTTTTACATGTTTTATTTTCTCTTCCCACTCACCCCATCTTTTCCATTAATTCATTATGAAATTTAGTTCATATATTCTGTTTCTTTGTACGTTAGTTATTAGATTCGAAGAGAGGAAAATGTGGAAAACGGATATATTCTGTTTTGTTATAAAGGCAAATGCTAATATGTAAACATCTGAAAAGAAAAAAGCGACAGAATAAAAATTGAATATTTTAATATGAATTTCAAACTGGCGGGTTGTTTTTGTTACGTTATTCTCTGAGATGGACTATAATATTGGTCAGCGGCATATGCTATTGTGTGAATTGAAGTAGGAATTAAGTTATGATCTATGTTTGTGCATAATTTTCGGGTTTTGAATGATTTTGGAGCCACAAAATTAGCTATTATAGAAAGAGTCGAAAGTCGCAAATGTGGTTCCTGGCTCTTCTACAATGGCCGGTGAAACGGCTTTCGGTTTGGATGAGAGTCACAAAAAAAGCCCTTGTTTCTTTTGAAAGGACCCTCTAGAGTACAGAGGGTCGGCTCTTTATAAAAATAATAATAAACATCAATTCGTTACTGTTGAATAGAGAGGGTAACCCAACCCAAAAGGCAACCCGAAAGGACTGCAAGTTGCCTCACGCGTTTTTGCTCTTAACAAAAAATAATAAAAAAAATCAATCGGCTCTTAACTATGAAATTTCTTTTGCGATCATGAGCGGCTACGTTGCTCATTTTAACTTTAGTAGTGAAAGTAATGCGCCAGAAATATTTAAGCACCCCAAAATATTGATAATCGATCTATATCGCAATAAAGTTGAATTTTTTGATTTTTTTATGATAAAAATTATTTTTAATTTCTATTGTTTCGCTAAAAAATAAATGTTGTTTTTGATCTATGTTATGTCTATATACACATAAAAATTATTTCTGATTTTTATTTTTCCAGTCTACAAATAACTCGTATTGGTGATTTTTTCAAATTTTAATAGGTGAAGTGAGTTTTATTTCATCGCGCAAAAAATAGAAATTAGTCAAATATTTTTTTTTTTGTTTTTTTTTCGGATCCATAAAGAGAAGTCTTTTGCCTTATTCGGCGTTACTGACATTGCACATGGAGCAAATGTATATATATTTTTGATGAGCTTGACTACTCTGACTAAAAAATGACAGACGAGAGAGCGGACGTGTCTCCGTAGTCTTGGAGTTAGGAACATCACACTCAGTATTTATTTGTTGAAACAAACAACCGAAAATTACCAACTACCAATTCAACATTCATTGCAGAGTGTTAAACTATGTTCTAATTTCTCATAATACGTTTAAAACGCTCTTTTTCTAATTATCAATATGACATTTTTATGACTTGGTGTGCATATCTGTATATCGACTTCAATTTATTCTAATAAGCTGTATGAATCATCAGCGAAATATGAAAAATTGATTTCCTGTCGCACTGTACAGATATGAGTAAAATCATTGTAGTAGTTGTCCCTCCCTCTCACTCTCTCTCTCTCTGCTTACACAGAATATTATCGTAGTTAATTTGGAATAACCTCAAAATTATTTACATATTTACTGAAACAAACAAACTAGAAATAAAAGTCTTTAACCAATTTGAAATTTCATCAGGAGAGGTAAAAGTCTTTGACTAATATTTATTTTTGATTTAAATTTGAAAACCTCATTGACTAATTTTTGTTTTTATTTTTATTTTCATTTTCATTTTTACTTCAAAAAATCTTGAATAAGTTTTACAGGAACAGGCAAAATGTAAACCAAAAATGATTGCTATCTCCGAGAGATATAATAAATATCAAAAATAATTGTTATTTTCGAACAGATATTACATAAATCAAAAATGATTATTATTTTCGGAGCGATATAAAAAAAAATTTCAAATAATTCTTAAAGAAAGAATTTGTTCAATAAAAGTTATGTTATGATCCCTGGTACGTATTTAACAGCGGGCCTCAATCGATTCGACCAGGCCGAACTTTTGGCGCTGTACGACTTTTCGCTTGTCCACTTGCTCTATTTTGGGAATTTCTATGATTTTCTACCACAAATTGTTTTTAAAATGCGTGGTTTACTACGTATTTAAACACACTGTCAATATTTCCCGGGGCTAATACATAGATATCGCCTCTTAGAATAAAATGATGCTCTTTTTAGATAACGGCTGCCCTGAGCGATGTGGTACATATAGATTTCAGTTCGAATCACCTGTGCGAATTCGACTTTTGGAGTCTAATCAATTACTTCATTCGTTTCGTATTGTTACCTAGATTAAATTTTTAGTTATAAAATTGATTTTTTTATAATGCAGTTGTTTGATATGTATAAATATTTCTGAAGTTTCAATACAGATATAATATTTATGAGACCTTTGTAATCTACTTTACGATACGAAATGTATGATGTAATTAGGTCCCTGAATTTAAAACTTGACAACTTGATATGGGGGAAAAATAGTTGCCATGTCGCAAAAGAGTGCATGATAACCGTATTATATATATATATATCCATCTTTGTTCTTTCATAAAAATATCTGGTAGACAGACGTCTGGAATAATAACAACTGTAAATAGAATAAAAAAAAATGCAAAATAAAAGTCTATTCCTGCTGCAAGCGATACTGATCGATCTATATTTCTGTAAGCGGCTTACAGAGTGTCAAACGGGAACTCTAAAATCTTTGGTTGATTCGTGTCAGGATTATCATATCGCCGATATGTGCGATGGCCGTATTTACTAACCAGTCTGTTACAAAATACGGAAATGAAATGAGCACAACCTTCTTATGTTGTTTTCAAATATTTATTTAATATTTATTTCATTAATAATGTTATGCATATGGTTACAATACTGCATTATAACTGACTTCATATTTGTTGTTGTTGTTTCCTTTTCTGCTTGCATCGATTTTCTTTTTAAATATATTTTGTTTACTTAAATATTTGTTTTTCTTTTTTATTACTTTGCTTGTTTAATATTAAATATTCATTTTTTGTATTACTTATATGATTTCGTGTGGCATGTATTGCAAATAAAACCATTCATTGCATTACTAAATCTTCGCCTAGAATTTAAAATTATGTTAATTTTTAATCATACATTATTTTAATATTTTTGTTGCTATTTTTTTCTTTAAATTTCGCAATGACGACAATAATTTAAAATCTAGTTTTTATTTTCAATAATATTTATAATTATAATGATAATAATAATAATGTTAATAATACACACATTAAACACAGAAAGCATTAAAGATAATTTCCTTGAATTTGGTTTAAAACATATAAACATAACTGTAAACGTACATAAAAAACAAATTAAAATATATTTTCCATGAAGTATTTGAAATTAAGTATTAAATGTAATAAAACAAGAAATTATTTTAGTTTAATATAAATATAATTCAAAATAATGAGCTAAATATTAATGCAAAGCATTTTGTTTTGTGCTTTAAAGTAATACTTAATTTCAAAAGAAATTAAATTAAACATTAAAAATATTTTAGTAACAGTTGTTAAAGACGATCCTGATGAATATTTAAATTGTAACATAACTTAAAATTAAATTAAAAAGTTATGTAAATAAAAATAAGAAGGAAATCTGGAAAGTTGCATTATATATTTTATATTCATATAAAATTGTTGGCTGTGTTAGCATAGTTTTACAATATTATTAAAGAATTCTTTATATTTGGGAAGTATTGCCCAATTTATCAAAGTTCATATTTGGTACGAACTTTAATAAATGCTTCCCTTTGTTTTTGCCTCAAATAAAACATCATATTTGACTAACTCAAATACCTTTATATTCGTATGGTGTTCACATTTCCGCTCTCCAATTTCACCCCATTGAACTTTCAACGATGTTCTATGCTTACATTTAGTGAGCGTATTCCTGTTTTTGCCCACGAAAATTGCATTGCATTTACATTTTCTCCCGAGTGAGCCACCATTGTTCTTAATTATCACTTCAGGTAGCGTTCTGACTCCGGAAAACTTCTTTTTTCATTTCAAAACTTTAATTTAGTGTTTTTTTTTGTTTGAATATTTAAGAAGATCGATTAACATTTCTTAGGAACTAATATATGAATAGTTCTTATAAAATTATATAACCATCGAAATTAATGAAAATTTGCAACACTATTGGCATATATAAATAAGAAAACGAAGAAAAGAGTAGTAGGGCTAGATGTGACGATTTATCATCAATTTTTGCTCCAAAATCAGGAAATGATTATTGTGTCGATTTTTGCTCCAAAAATTGCGACCTGATTAGTTGATAATTTTCATGCAGCTCCTTAAAATGTTTAAGAATTTTCAAAACGACAAAATATGAAAAGGCTTAAAATGCAAACAGTCTCAAATATACTATCGGCCAGTAAAAAAATTGCCCTAAAGGGGATGGCATACCAACAGTTTTAACCCAATTTTAGAAAAATTGCAAATCCATATAGGATAAGATTTGCCACATTAATCTGTATTGTGTTATCCTCTTAGTGGATAAAGAAGATCTTGGACTTTTTGGAAGGAAAAATTCCTGTGAGGAATTGCTGCTTTTTATATGTTGTTCATCGATTAGAATGGTAGTTTATCGGAATTGGTCGGACATGTAATCTGAATGTCATGCAATAATTTTTGTTTTGAGAATTTTATTGCACGTCCACAAGAGCGAAAATTAGGACAAGATGGTAAGCAAACTCGTATACTCATACATAAATACATATAATTTATATATGTTTTTCGTGCTGTAATATTGACATATTAACCTTTCTTTGGAAACCGTTCTTTGAACATTATTGACAAAGTATTATATATGAGTATTTGCGAGCAATATTTAAAACAATAATTTGTTCTGAAGAACTCGCCATTAATATATAAGATATGCATTTGCAACTTTGAGCCTGGATATTTGAGAGACTGATAGGCAAATGTGATGACACATCCCAACACTCGTACTTGATAATCATGGCGATGGTTTTGCAAGTATTATAGATTTCCTTAAATTCTAGTGAATAATGGCAAGTCTAACGATTCGGCAATAATATGTTCGAGCCAATTTAAGATTTTCATGATGAATCGTTGATTATTTCATATAATCACATATAGTTTTTCCAACCCATAGCTAAGCACGCATGACATTTCTATATAATTACGACAAATTTTCTCCCAATACTACGTATGTCCATTTATAAAAAACGGTTGGCAATTTTTTACTGATTTTCAATTTTGAAATGACGAATTTTGCTGTAATTTTGTACAAATTTTTGGCGATTTT
>JAHXMU010000017.1:599034-614276 GCA_019455685.1 Philornis downsi
GGAGTAATATTGCTCTCTTGTGTGCTCTGTTTGTTTGATATGTTCACAATTTTGTGGATTGTAGATGTTGTTTTTACAGATTATAGTAATTAACGATGTAAAGTTCCACATTGTGAATAAAAGCGTTTTTAGGACTTAACAAAATTCGCTTAGAAGAGATGAGGCATCTGTATCTAAACCTATTGTGTTTGTATATATAAGTGTGTGTATAAGTGTGTGTCCAGAATTGGTGGTGAAGCAATGTTTTTTCCGCCAATTAAAAATTAAGTTTTAAAAGTTCATTTTAATTAATTAAAATTTAAAAGTTCATCTCACCGTGTTAATTAATATGATTTCCGATTTCCTTTAAAACTAAAAGCAAATGAAAAATTATTATTATTAAGAAATTAAAATCGAAAAACTGCATTAAAATAAATTTACAAAGAAACTTTGAGCAGAAACCTAAGAGATGTTGCTCGTTTCGCCTAGAGGGTTTTGTTTCTGAATGTATAATTTTCTAATAATATTTCGTTTATATGTATATTATTCTTTTTTTTTTTTTTGTTTATTATGCGTAATTTTAGAATGTTTTTACGTTTTGTTAATGGGAAGATAGATACCTTCGAAATGTGGTTTTGTTAAAATTTGCAAGTATTGTATTTAGTTTTTGTCTCATAGTTTAATTTTTCGAGTTAAGTTAAATTCATGACAAGAGTTACCAACAATTTCAATAAATTTTGTTCAATTATTTTAATTTGTTTTTGGGAAGTTTTCTTTTCCAAAAAAATTCACACGTTAGTTATGAATAAAGTGCATTCGTTTATTGTTGTTGCTGTTGTTATAATGATGATTTATGATTTGTTGTTATTGTTGTGGTAATGGACTTTTATTAAAAATTGTTTGAAGTTTTTCATTTACTAATTTATTTGGTTTCGAGAAAAACAAAAAACAAATGTTTATATTTTTTATGTTTAAATTATGCGCTTTTGTATAATATGACTATCAGTGCAATTGTAGTTATATTATTTGTAACTTTTTAAATCTTTCCGTTTTCATTTTGTTGTTGTGTAGCATATGTTTAAATATTTTTCTAAAATCGCTTTCCGCTTTTCTTTTTTGTTTTATAAATCTTATTTAGAAAAAAGCAATAGACAAAATTTGTTGCATTTTCTTAGTGGTTTTTCTGCTTCTTCGTGTAAATTTCTATACAAAAGAAACGATAAATTATTGAACATTTTGTAAATGGTTATTACTAGCAAAATTTTTTGTAGTTTGTTAGTTTGTTTATAAATAAAAAAAAAATATTTATAAAAAAAATTCCGTAATGTTTGTTGTCCTTTCCGTATTATATATATTTTTTTGTTTTATATTATTATTATTAGTTAATATTATTGTATTCAAGTGCGTTTTTGAAACATTTATATGTGAGTTCATGGTGTCATGAGTGTGGTGAGTTTCGAAGTGTTGTGGGTAAGTTTTTAGAATACTATGCATGGTTGCAGCTTGCGGTTATAAAATGATCATTTTCATTGTTCTAACAATCAAATGGATGGATAATAATGATGACTATGCCGTTTTTTGTTTTTGTTTTATAGTTAAAACGTTTATTAATTATTTTTACTTAATAAAAATAAATAATATATCTCATACAGCTTATAATTAAATACATTTTTTGTGTTTCTGCGATTATTGTAGTTGTTTTCATAGAAAGTTTTAAAAAATTACTTTGTTGGAATACAGCACAGAAGAACTTTATTACTGCCTAGGAGAAATAAACCAATACTGGAGAACTCATATTATTGTTGCCATAATAATTATTTGAATATTATTTCATTTATTTACATCTGAAATATGTTAAAAGTTGTTAAAGTCGTTACGGTGCTTACCATTATTTAAAAAGTATGTATTTAAATTTAAAATATAACGGTTACGTATCATGTAATCTTTCTTTCTTCATAATTATTAATAAATTTATTTACGGGGAGAGGTTAGTTGTTTAAAAATATTTCTATATAAGTATAGAATTTAAATATATATCACACATAATTAGCAAAATATTTGAAAATTGTTTAAACGAATTCAACGGATTAAACACAAACATAATCTAAATGAAACTAACAGTAATGCTAAATACTAAACGAAAACGTATATTTTATAAAGTCAATTAAATTCATATTATTTCTCTTATCGTTTACGTATTCAAATTCATATTATCATTTCGTTTCGTGACAAGAAAAATAAATAAAACGAAGAATTTTCCTAAAATTTACTTTTACTTCAATTCAATTTATATTTTTTTTAATATATTTTAACTTATTTCCCATAAAATATAATGTTAACGGCTAAATATTCCAATAGACGGTTAAACGATTATTTGACAAACAGATACTTGGTTCTAAATACCAGAGCCATTCTTAAAATCGCGTTATTAAGCGGAGGTTACACATGCACATAATTTTATTGTGCTAGGTTTATCTGAAAAAATTTGAAAGACTAAAATTGAATACATTTCGGAACAAATGGTGTCAAATTTGTTAGATGTTTTTGATAATGTAACCTTCCCTTTACGAGTAGACTTATCTCCGGGAGGTACCGATGGCCGCAAATAGCTGTGCCTACTTGGTGAGTTGACAGCATTAAATTTTCTCTCATATCAAAAAAAAAAAAAAAATCTTTTGACAGATAAATGTGTGAGGACACAACATGAGATGCGTTTATATCGAAAATATTTTTGTTTTTGAGCAAGATCAGCTCATATTTGTTAAAAAAAAACGGATGAATGTTGAAAAAAAAAATAATCAGATTTAGGTATAACATAGTTAAATTTTGGATTGCATTGAATACGTTTTCTAAAAATATTTTGTTTTCAATCAGATTCAACTGATTTTATTATGAAAAAGAGATTATTCTGTTATTGAACAATAACCAGCCGTTATTTTCAAAATTTTTAACTTTTCCACATCTTTTTTCCTCTTAGTTTTTTTTTACCTCTGTTCCTCAAAAATTATCGACATTGTCTAAGAGACCTATATAAAATACCTATATAAGAACCTGGCGCTTGATAATACGGGTAGGGAATATATCAATATTTTTTTATAAAGTTTGCGTCATATGATTACGCTCTCATTTAGGTAGATTTACATGCCATTACTAATTCCTAGGGGTGTTTTTCCACAGATTTTGGGTTTTCGTTTATTTTTTTCTTCTTTAACATTTCTAATTGCAATTGTTGTTTGTTTATTGATTCAATTGAAAAATTTCGTTTGCTTATAATCAGTATTTCAATATGTTTTGAAACTCTTATTCAATTTGTAACACTTTCTATTTATTTATTTCACTAAATTGTTTTTCTTTTCGTTTCAAGAAGAAATGCCTTTTAACTTTGGCATTATCTTATATATATCTTATGCCATTAATCATCATAGAAATGTAAACATTTTTTGGTAGATTTTGTACAAAACAACTTTATTGTGAAATATTTTACAGCATTGGAGGTGCAATCGGTATTACGTTTGAAATTTTCATTACATAAAATGGAATGTTTTGTACGAAAAAAAGGATGGCGAAAAAGTTTTTATTTCCCAAGAAAAAAAAAAATGTAACAAAATTTTTGTTTGCAGATAACTAAGTTGAAGACACATGAACAGAAAAGTAATGCAGCTAAATTTATACTGTGTGCGAAAAGTTATTTATATGCGACATATACTCGTAATAACCACAAGTTTTAATATTGGTCATATGATACTTATCTATTTGCCGCAAAACACATTATTTGGGTTAGTCTCATGTTAACTGTCAATTGAATGTTACCAATTACAAAAAAAAACTAGTCATTACATTTTGAATTTATACGGTATTCACATTTTTTTCTTTTGAGCTTTGACTAAAATTGGTTTTTATTTGAACATCAAGAAAACGTGGTTTAGGTGGCAATTTGAGTTAAAACAACCGATATTTACATGAGAAAACACACGATGGTGGCATTACTATGATTTAGTTGTGATGTCAACACGGATTTAAGAGATATTTGCGAATTTTTTCTTTTGAATGAACAAAAGTAGATCATTACCTGAATTATAAAAAATAAATACGACTGAATATTTACTCCGGAACGATCCGAGCAAAGCTCGGCCAAGAATCGTCAACTCAACGGCAGCTGTATCACCCAGGTAAATTTTTTCCAGTCTGCAACCAGTGGAACTGTCACAATAACAAAAGAGCGCAAATACAATACATTCCATGCATGAAAAGTCTAAAACTATTAATCATAAAAAATCAAGTACCAGATTAATGAAATATCCAATTTTCGGGTTACCACTAAGCTAACCAAGGTTTTTTGATTATTTTAACTAGTCATTAGGATACATATTCAGACACATGGATATATCAGCGATTATCCATGTTGGGGTATTCACCCCAACTGTCATCGAAGACAAATTCCATTGAGGTTTTGCTCTACCGACATCCGTTCAGCCATAGTTTTTGGTTAAGATTAGACAAATCCATAAACATAATCACGTGTTTGAATGCGCTCTTATATTGCTATCAATTATTCGATATAACAGCTGATATGTGTATTCAAAAACAGAATCTGGAAGCATGCCATTTCGTCTGTAATATGAACTAATTAGTTAGTTTATGTTTACATAAACAAATTTTTGGATTTTGGGGCGAAATTATGATAGATAATAGTTTTAGATAATTCGGTATGACCTCTTGCTTGCACTATAATATATTCGTAAAATTAAGTTCACCCTGCAACCAAAATTGTTATATTTCCCGAATATATGTTCTCCAATTTTGTTTGGTTTCTAATTTTGACTCCTTCATCAGCTGATTTTATATTCTGATTACTACTACATGTAAAATCAGCTGATGAATGGCACAAAATGTAATTTCGAGTATTGTGCAATTTCCCTCGTTCAACAGCTAATTTCCCGTACAATAACCAACTAATAAATGCAAGCGAAATTACTTAATTCCGACAGTAATCTGAATGAGCTGTAACATGCGGATGTAACTAAGTTTGTCAGAATGAGATATAATTGTTATTAGTTTATTGAACAAAATGACAAAAGATGTCTGCTAGAACTTTAATTGAAGTTCAAATTAAATGGAGAACTTGTTATAAGATAAAACTGATTAATGTAATGTCTTCTAAAGGCAGGATTCACATTTTACCTGATTAATTTAACATTTTTTTTTGCAAAAATTGGGAATACGTAAAATAAAACTTAAACAAAACGGCGAATAGTAAATCTTGGTAAATATTTCATATGAAAATTTTAGAATTTTTAAATTTTTCGAATTTTCGAATTTTGTTTATATTCGAAGAACGTCTGTAGGCATGTAATTTAATATAATCAACAATTTCATTTTAATTAGTAAATTAAATCAACTGTTTTTAAAATTCCAGATAAAACTGCGACAAAGTAAATGTCAAAACAATCAGCAGTTAGATATTTTTCACGACTTCTCTTGCTATTTCGAACTTTTGCGTCGTTGACCAATTGCACCCTCAATGTCTCCTGGAAACATCATCTTTGAAATCAAATTATTACAAACAGTTCTGTTTGAGCTAAAGTTCTGAACGCAAACAAGAACATAGACGACAAGAAGGATAGGGAAGCATGGAAAGTTTAATGTAAACGATGATGATTGCTTTTTGGCAGAGTGCCCACAATACGAACACGGCCTAAGGTGCCCATATTGCCAGCATTATTGGCGGCAGCTGCAGCAGCAGTAGCAACATTACCAGCATTGGCCGCTGCCACATGATGCATAGACATCATGTGTTGCGGATGCATTTGTTGCTGCAGTTGTTGTTGCATGGCAGCCAATTGCTGTTGTTGCTGTAAATGCTGTTGGTATTGTTGGTATTGTAATTGTTGCTGCTGCTGTTGTTGCTGTTGTTGGTGCTGCTGTTGTTGTTGCAAGTGGTGTTGTTGCTGCAACGACAGCTGCTGTTGCGGCTGGTGCATACGCTGCTGTTGTTGCAATTGCAAAATCATTTGCTGTTGCTGCTGAGGCATTTGTTGCTGCGGCGGCTGTTGCTGCATCTGGGGCGCGTGTTTAATGTCATTGCAGTCGCAGAACTGTGGCGGTGGCGCCAGCACAATGTTCTCTGTAGCCAGACCGTCGCCAGTGTCGTCGCTGCGGTGGTGCGATGCCGCAGATGCGGCAACACTGCCGGCAACAATGGTCGATTTTGAATTCGATGATATCATCGATATTTCAGAATCACTATCAGCCTCAATTGGGGGCGGTAACTGCACCAGTGAAACGGCAGCTGACCGAGTTGCACGTTGCATGGCAATAGCGGCCGCTTGTTTACGTGTTAGCGAGTTATGACGTTGGAAACCTTTGGCCGGCGGCGAGGGACTGAGGTCGCCATCGTCGTCCGACCGCTGCTCCTCCTGGGAATCTTGCGTGGAAAGTGTACTAGTGGATTTGGCCATTTGCTGCTGCTGCTTGGCCACGATGGCCGCGGTGTTGGCCGCAGCTCCAGCCGCTGCTGCCTTCGCCTTGAGGATTTGCTGCAGATGTTGTTGATGCGCCATCTGTTGTTGTTGCTGCTGTTGCTGTAGCAGAATCTGCTGCTGCGTAGCCATCAACTTTTGATTGGGATTCATGTGCGGTTGAGCTAATCGTCCCGCCACCGAAGCTTGGCTCTTTGCCGTGACCTGTTGACTCTGCACGACAATGGCTTTGACCTTGGTAGCTGACATTTGCTGCTGCTGTTGTTGGATGGCCGGTGCGTGTTGCTGCTGAACCATCTGTTTGACCGTAACAGTTGTGGGAATGTTAGGCGTTGCTGATGCAGGAACATTTGAGGTTACCTTGGCTTCATAGGCCGCCTTGGCATTGGCCACGTTGGTAGTGGTTATAACGGTGGTGTTTTGTGGTTGCGCCTTGTCGATACTGGCCGCCGTAGTGGTGGCAGTTGGCTGGAGATTTTTGTGTTGTAACGGTGGTGTCGATTTCGCAGTCTTCTCCAAATGTTGTTGCACGCTGGACTGTTTCGCTAGTGTAGGCGTAGGCGCTGGTACCGCGGCATTGGGTGCGATCGCAGCAGGCCCTGTTGTTGACGTAGAAGTCCCAGTTGTGGTTGTAGTTGCAGTTGCATTGGTTTTTGGCAGTTTTGTGGTGTCAGTTTCATCTTTACCTTGATCAGGTATAGTTTTTGGCTCTTCGTTTATAGTGACTGTTGGCTTCTTCTTAATAGTATCGGTCGACTTGGGAGTCGCGGCATTTGCCACAGCACCGGCCGCTATAACTTCTTGGTCGCTACTAACACCGGACGAGCTGTTATCACCTTCTTCTTCATTGTTGTTATTGTTCTCCACATCATTGTCGTTTTTAGGGGCTGTCGGTTGGTTTGTGGTCTCATTGCTGGTGGTTTCATTTTCTTCGTTTTTGTCGAAGCCATTTGGCGATGATTTCGAAGTTTTCAAATTACTGCGGATTCGTTGAATTTCCTCAACGGATAAGGAATGTGAAATGGAAGCAGATCCAGAAGCTGAACTGCTACCACTAAAAAAGGGAGACAAAAACGAATTTTAGCTAAGAAACTAATTATAATATATAACGCAGATGAAAGATAATTCATTCTAAAAAAATTATAATGTGAAGCGAAAATAAATTGATATTTAGTTCTGTTAGTCTTTGCTAAGAGAGACTAAGAGACTTTTCGGAAAAGTCTGTAATAAGTTGCTCAGATAAAAGGAGTCATAATTCTGACAGAGAAGCAGAGGGGAGTATTATTATTATATTTTTAAGCAGAATAAAATGTATGTATGCATGTGCTCATAAACATGCAAAAATGACTAATCTTTCTTAATTTTCACTCAGAAAACCATTGTTTTCATCCCAAAGAAGATTGGGAAAAAAGGAAATAACCTATTCGATTATCGAATGCTATTCTTGTATAAATTTCCGGCCGAGGGGAACGGGAAAATGAGTTGACTACGATGAGGCTTGCAAACGTGTGAACGTTTAATAGAAATATTTTCATGCTCTTGAAACACACAAACAAACACAACCATGGTTGAATTGGGTAACTGAACCATAATATCACTGTAAACATACAAGGCCCAAGCTAAAATACAGCACACACCAAAACCTTTCGCGGAACCAAGGGGCTTCATCATATCTTGAAGACAAGCTTTAAAAACGAAGTTATCAGCAAGAGTAGGGGACAGTTGAATACTTTTTCTACGTTTTGTAAGCTCAAGGAAACTAACGACAGACGATCTTTCTCACTAGAGGCAGATCTAGATCGTCTGATAGGATATTCGATATTTTATTCCACTTCAAAAACAGTAGCTCAAGATACCATTTCAGCCCCATATGAAGCAGACGGCCACGGAAATTAAAAAATTTCTAACACATCCATAAATGACTCCCATTCAAAGAGTTTTTTGAGGTTGGGTGCATGGCTTCCATAAGACAACTTGTTGCTTTGGTAGCAGGAATGTTAGTATATTGATGAACTCTTTGATTTTGGTTCTATGTTTCAGAACCAATTCTTTGGCAACCAATCTTCTCCAGTTTACTAGCTCTCAACATGTCGCAAGAGCGCCAGAAGTCTACGTCCGCCGGTCGTCTCTAAGATACCCAGGTACACAAGACTCGTTATCCTCAAGTCCCTAGTCGCCAGTGCTACGACCCTATTCTTCAACGAGAAAGGAACTTCCATGATAGTAATCAGAATTTTTTTAGCACCTTCCCACTCCCTTCACTGATCCTTTGCAGCGTTCTTTTCACTTCTATATTCATGTTTACCCTCCCATTTTCTCTTTCGTTTCATTTTCTATTTTCTTCGACAGCTATAAAGGATCAAAAGATATCCGAATGCATCATGGATCTGTACTATATTCGGCCCAAATATAACATACTGCGAAATATCTCTCCCTCTTTTTCCTCTACATATTTTCCTAAGAGAAAATTTTATTTTTCCTAAAAGCAATAAAGCTCGCGGATAAAGCAACAGAGCAAGATTGCGGAAGAAAATACACCCTTATCTGGGAATCGTTCTCTAGCGCAATAAATCGCAATTTCTTTTCGAAAGGATTCAGAATTCAAATCCAAGAATCCAAAAAATTATACAATAAATAAAGACCTCTTGGTTCTAAAAATACAACCTCTTTCCAGCAGTCGCAGAAAGATTGTTCCTAGACAAAAATAACCTTTCCCAAATGATGGCTGACCGTTTTGCCAAAAAGATCAACTTTATAACTCAACACTTTATTTTCTTACCTTGCTTGACTATTTCCACTCGTCTCCGGTACATCTATCAATGCAATCTTCTCATTTAATTTCGTATTGCGCGCGACCAAAATAGAATTTTCGTCTTCACCATCTGATTCACTAAGACTATAGTCGGGTTCGGGTATTGGGGGAGCGGGTCCAACTGGTAAGCTGGCCAAGACATTATTATTGTTACTGTTCGTGTTATTATTGACTTGGTTGAGGCTAATGCCACCATTTTGGGATTGAGGCGGTACGGCGTATTGGGTGGATATGCTACTGTTAGTTGGGGTGCTTGTCGAATTGGTAAGAGCACGTGTTAACGCCGTGGGTTGAGCATATTGACTGATTTGTGGTGTTTGTTGTTGATTTTGGGAATGCTGCTGTTGGTGTGGCTGCAGTTGTTGTTGTTGCTGCACATTATTAGCAACATTTGAGGGCGCATAAATTACGGTCTGATTCGAGTTGTTTTGTTGTTGCTGGTTGCTGGATTGTTGGCGATTCTGTAATGGAAGAATGTAGGAAAAATGTATAAATTCACGAGTTGTGTTGACCCATTTACCTCTTGCGTTTGCCGTAGCTTCCAAGCGATTAACTCTTGCGGTGACGCATAGATTTTAGCATTGGCCGAAGGTTTAAAGCTCGACTGTACACCATCAATGGCACCCGCTGTCACTGCATCATTTTCAACGCGTTTCTTTAGTTTCTGCTGTAACGAAATAGTGCTTTCGTATTCCGAACTCTGCCGAGTCTCTACCTTGACGACTTGTCCCACAACGGGCGGGGGTGGTGGTGGGTGATTTGGTGGCGGCAAAGCGTTCAAACGTATCATAGAAGCGTGCAATGTGGCCACATCGTCCTGTGAGTGGTGGCCTTTTCCAACAGCCGCAGCCCATATTGAGGATGAAGAGCCAGCGGCATTCACATTTAGATCTGGTGTTGAATGGAACCTCTTTAGATCTCGGCTGCCCGCACCAACTGTGGGTATGGCGCAGGGTTTGCCCCTTAAAGTACCATTCTTTCCCTTAGTTTTGCGTTTCATTTCTGCCACACTGCCGTACACCAATGGTCCCTTCAATGGTGAACTAGTACTGGCTGGAGGAGTAGCAGCTCCGCTATCTGTACCTGATTGGAATCGTGAAGTTGTCATCATGGTGGAATAACGATTGACGCCGTCGACACCCTCTCCCTGCTGGCGTTGGAAGAGTTCCTCAAGTTCAGCGGCCGTAATGCGTGACGACGTAGGCCTGGCTTTAATGCTTGCTGTGCGCAACTGAACGGGGGTGCCTGGATGAGTGGGAGTAGGCGTAACGATCGACTCGACTGAGGAGGACTTGGTGTGCGGAATGTCATCATCGTCCTTCTCACCCCCGTTCTCTAAACCTGCTACCATCGATTTAGCTCGAGCTCTACCCACGGACAACGTTGTCTTTGGATCCCTTCGCGGTGGCAAGGGAGCAGGTCTGCCTTGTCTTTCCACAGCACCTGCTGCGTTAGGGCCCAATGACATTTTGCGCGGTAACGTAGCACACTGCCTATGCGATGTCTGTGGTGTGCTTGGACCTGATGACAAATGATGGCTGGGCATGTATTGGGGGGTGGCTTGCATTTGATTGGGAAATTGCGGCGATATGACAGTCATAGAAACCAATGCACCAGCCGATCTAATCATTTCAACGACTTTCTCATGAGATGCCGCCCGTACATCTTCGCCGTTAATAGCCAACAAGAAATCGCCTGGCTTTAAGCCGGCCATATCCGCCACGCCGCCCGGATCAACATCGTCTAGATATTGAAGAGCTGGAAAACGGTCGGAAGGCTTCAACTGCATAAGTTGGGAAGAAGCTTTAGCGCCGCGCAGTATAAAACCGAAGCCACGTTTGGCCCTGTGCAGGGCCACTGTACGGGGTTCATTGAAAGCACTGTAAAACAGGAAATGTTAAATTGGGACTGAAATCTGTGTACGAAATATCTGAGAAAATATGTAGACCTACTTCTTCTTAACTCTTGGTGCCGTGGCACTGCTGTATTGACCGATTTGATGTTGTTGTCCAGATCCTGATAATTTCAAGGACCCATGATGAATCTCAGATCCTCCGCCATTCAAAGCGTGTGTCGATCCATTGCTATTGACCGACAACGATGGTGACTGGTGTATTAGTTGTGGACGAGGCAAGGTGCCACCAGTGCTGCTCATGCCACCAATTCCCGAACTGCCACCTAGGCTCAATTGCGGTGAACCCTGGTGAACAGATGAGACTGCTGGAGAATGTTGATAAGGCGATTGATTGGGATTCGATGTAGCAACATTTGTTATATTCTTTTGTCGCAAATTAACCTCTTGGACACACTCGGCCGGAAAAAAGCCAGACTGGTTTGTGCCGCGTACATAGCCCTCCAACAGGCCACAATCTGTGGAGCCAACAACCTCTATGACATCGCCCACTTGCAGGCGTATGTGACCGACGGAATTGCCAGCATAGTGTTCCATGCATACCACCGTTGTGCTAGGGTGACCAATTGAGCAGGCGGCAGAATCGGAATTGGTACCAACACCCGATGAATCGCTTATAATGTCGCTAGTGTCGCCAAGAGATTTATCTGTTTAATGGAACGTAATTGAAATAATAGATTTAAAGAGAGAGGTATGTAAATAATTGCGTTCTCAAAATATATGACACAGTGATTCCAAAGGAAGGGAAGAAACTGGCCATTGTAAAGAAGACGAAAGCATCGTTTACTATCTCGGATTAATTTGTCAGCTTAAATTATTCCGGTTCGCCCTAAACATGTAAATATGTTCTGTTTAATATAACTGACGCCAAATCAGAACAAGCTGAACTTCATACAACAGTAGGACATTGCTCGCATTTTACGATAATTTGTTCCGAAAAAAGGAATTGCTAGGGGAATGTTCAAACAGAGGGACAGAATCTGGAGAGAGAGTGAATCAATTTGCGATGAAACATTACCTTCAGGAAGAAGTGTATCTTCCAAAAGAAAAGAATCGTTTCTCTTATAGAATAATGAGTAACTTTAGCAAAGGAAAATTCAATTAAATTCTTAAAATTGGCGAACAATTCCAGGTGGATGGATGATAGGAAGTACAAAATACCAAGGATGAATTGGAAAAATAGCGATTGTAATTTGTACAATACAAATTACAATACAATTGTACAATACGTAAGAAGATTGAACGTCAATGCAATAATAATAACCACTGGCGAAGCAATGAGGAAGAGAAGCAGACGTTTCAATACTTCCTTTGCGATAGTCTGCTACTAGCAAATCAACAAAAAGTTGCCTTAAGGCAACATCTATATCACCTTGCGGATAAACGAGATGTAATCTATTCTGAGACACACATTTTGACTTGGCATAAGTCTTGCTTTATAAACTGGACAAATACCAAGAATTGAAAACTTCGGTCAATCTCTTCCATCGTGTAGCTTTGAGACGAATCCTGTCGGCTTTGGCAATAAGCAGTATCGTGGCAAATTGGGGGAATACAACGCAGATCTACTTATTGAAAAGGAAACTTTACGCCAGCGTAATATTCGGAATCGGAACTAGGAGATGTTCCCCAAGAAAATGCGATATAACGCCTGTACTTCATACTTTGTTTGAAAGTTTAAAGTAAATTGTCCTGGTCACCAACGGTTCCGTTCTTGAAAGACAAATCCTAGGGCACTATTCAAGATGTGGACACAAACATTTTGCCATTCGTTGTGCTTATTTAAAAGGTTACATAATATTTTCTAGTACGTAAGTTAACCATTCCCATTCGTAATTTAAAAGACAAGCGAATGACTCTGATTTTCTGTGACTTTAAATTAGGCGTTATATTAAAACAAGTGAATTTAGTGCAATTTGGAATGACCTTCGAAAGATTAGTGAATGTAGTTTGACTTTGCTTTTCGAAGGTGCTGCATTTGCTTCCTGTTTCGAAGTGCACATGTTAAAATAAATCATTCTGGCTATTTTTTCCAAGATCTTTCTCTCTGCACAAGAATTAACGAAAAGTAATATTCTTAGAACAAATATTCGATGATACTCCTAGAAGTTATAAAAACAGCATTCCTAGACACAAACTTTGAAAAAATTTGCCAAAAATTCCCTGAAACCCCTAAAAGTATAATAGTGTCGGATAGAAGTTATAAAAACTGGAATTCTAGACACAATTTTGAAAAGATTTGCCAAGTCGCCCCGTATTCGAATTAATTGTCTTAGCGATTTACGAAATATCATCAGAATTATTATTACTTCAATCTAAACATAATGTGATTGACAAATTAGTCTGACGAATTATACAAACCATCTCTGTGTTGCTAGAAAATTTCTCCTCCATTATAATTTCGGTGAGTAGATAGAAAATCTAAACATTCAAAATTATCAAATTTATACAGAATTTTATACAATTTTAAATACGCTTTCCTTTTTAATTACGTGTGCGGACAAAATTTGGGTTTTTTTGTGTTTATCTTGATATAACACATTTTTCCAATATCATCGACATTGCACAAAAAATCATTTGCGTAAACGTTGGTACACATTGATTTTTCATGGCAACAATGCTCTTTGCTATTAGCACATAGTTGAAAAAATTTATAAAAAAAAAAAAATAATAAAAAGTGTTCCGAATTTGTTTACTGCCTAATCGAACATGAATCATTGATATCTGTTAAACAAACTTTCATTATATTTCACAAGCAGAGGGATAGCTAAATGCATCTCACTAGGTAGCAAAGGGTATGAACGTCAACAACGTCAAGTTGGCGCTACTATTCTATAGACAGCATTCTATGTCACCAGAGCAATAGAGATATCTCTATCGAGATATCTCTCGTGCTCATCTGACAATGATATTGACAGTTAGATATTACTTTCACGCATTGCTTCCAATTTTTGTTGCTTATCAAAAACTTTAGTAACATAACGATACTGGAAATCTTTCCATTTTCAATGAATTAGTTTCGGACTATCTGAACTTGACTTACCAGTCAACAACGCATACAAATGTGAAATCAAAATCGAATCGATAAAATTACCAAGACAATTCAAATTGTTTTACCAGCTATTGCAGACAATTAGCGAGGCAAGTCTTAATATGCTTTGGACAGCGAGCGTGAAATTATCTCTGAAAATTGTACCCTCATTGCTTCTAGCCATTGCAAACACAGTTGATGACACTTGCAACTGATTACAGCATTGCCAGTTGTATACTTATATTGCTTTCGATTTCCGTTACTCGTCAATCCGGTTTCCTTTTCCTTTGGATTGGAACTGTGTGTGTGAGTTTGTAATTTAATGGTGATGTTTAAATGACCTCTTCAATTTTCATTCGAGGAAGTGACCTATTTCTCTAAGCCGTTCTTTGTTGTTGTTCGAAAATAACATTAAATATTGGCTTACACCCAAAAGAAATAGATCAAAATTCTTTTAAATTTGTATGTACGAGTACTATTACAATGACGGCGACTGACTTGGTTGGTTTGTTGGTAGTTTCAACGATTACAAGATATAGAGAGAGAGAGACAGAGAGAGAGAGGGTGTGTACAGCGTGCATGCAGCAGTAGGCAAGATAGAGTAGTTAGATAGTTGCATATAACGAGTATTTGTAGGAATGGTATGAATTTAGACGAACAAAAACATAATGAAGGATAAAATGGAAGCAAGGCAAATGTATAACATTTGGAAGCTTTACGTTCTTGTTTTGGCAGCAATTAAGAAACGTAAACATGCAATTTGTTGAAATGCAAGGAATAGAGTAAAAATTCAATAATAAAAGAGGGAAGGCAGAAAGTGTTGAAAATGCGATTGCATATTTTCATATTTTGTAGATGTTCTAAAACTTTTCAGAAACGGTGATTATTTATATATATGTATATATTATTTTAAAGTTTTGTGGAGAAAATTAAAAAAAAAACGAAAGGAAACTGGAATGGTAAAAACGAAATACTTATCCTGTTCTTTTCAAGTCTCTGTGTCACATGTGTTTTGTTCATAATTTAACA
>JAHXMU010000017.1:614286-628165 GCA_019455685.1 Philornis downsi
AACAAGAAGTAAAATAATTTAAAATTACAGCAAAAATTAAAAAAAAAACAAATTCTAAATGTTCTTCTTTCTGTTTTTAATAAACAACAGATTTTCAAATCATTTAAATTAACTTATTAACAACTAAAGTGAAAAAGAAAAACAAAATTTACAATACCTGTTACGATACTGATGTCATCTTCATGCGACCGATGACCGGATGATCCTTCAGATAAACTCGAACTGGCCGAACTGTATGGCATGTGTTCGGAGGGACAAGGCGAAGGTGGCCCATGATGCCCATATGCAGTGCTGTTGCGTGTCAATGTACCCATTAGGCTACCACCGCCAATGCTACCATTGGCACTGAGCCAACCCATGCCGGAACGTCGCTTTGGATTGTAACGGGGCGGTCCGCGAAAGGGTACTATAATTGCAACGTCATCATCGAGTTAGCGGGGATGAAGTAATGTTTTTAGATTTTATACAGATTTTTCAAATTTGTGTTAATTGTTAGCATTTTTTGTTGAAAATTTTTAATAAACAATGTTATTGGGTTTAGTATCTTTACTTTCCGAGTGAAAACCTACCGAGTGTTGACATTGCAGGTGTTTTTTTAAGAGTTAGCATGACAGATGGCAGTAAAATATGCTTTCCCCTTTAGTATTATTCCCAAATATCGAGAACGAAGGTCAAGGTCTAATTTGTGCGAAATTTCGGGAATATCGTTAGGACCATTTTAATAACTTATACAGGGCTTTAAAAGTAAAATAATCGAGTGCCACTGCATTATATGTTGGAGTACTCAAATGAAAGAAAATCAAGTTTTCTTTTAACTTTTTTGATTTAGTAACATTGTTTCAAAGTCTAAAATTTACTTTCATAAGGATCAGGCAGAAGCAATTGCAGCAAATAACCACACAAAAAAGAAAATAGAAATACAATTTTTAAATAATATCTGATACATTTTTAAACAATTTTATTTCTATACCACTCACCATCTGGGAGTGGTATACTACGTTTGTTACTCCGTTTATAGCAACTTAAAGTACTTATTTTAGATTCCGTTTATTATATGTTATACTCGTATATTCCCTATCATCGTAGAAATCGAACCTAATATAAATGCGTCCGTCCCCCTGACCACATGTCGTTTGAACAGCATACCTGAAATTTCACTAAAAACGACTCGTAGTCATTTTCAATTTGATTTCAAAATTAGGTAAAATCGGTCTAGCAAGAAAAAAAAAACTTGAATTTTCAAGATTTTTCAACAATTCTGCGATTTGTTCTTTGATTAAAAGCCAACATATGAACAATCGCTGTATTGACGCGGTATTTGATCGCGATCTGCAGTATCTAATAAAGAATTTTGCTCCAGTTTTGAAATGCAAATGAAATTTCGTGTACCGAATCACTGAAAATGTTACAGAAGGCTGATGGTATGGAGAAGAGTTACAGTGCATTTGTTCTGGTTATCCGTCAACGTCTTCTACTGAAGCTAACATTGATAGAGTGAAAAATTAGTGTGAGTGAAAATTATCTTTCAAAAATCAATTTGTACCGTTTTACACAATTGTTTGTTAAGTAGTTCTGAAAGATCTGCATTTTTTTGAACCGTCAATGCCGTCTCCGCATCCAGAAAACGCATTTCAACTTGTGATGAGACAAGTGTTTACGAGTTTGACGCTAACCGAAAAGCAAATACAACAAAGTCGATCAAAAGTCGAATTAATTTTGATTACTTTCTTTGATTATCGCGGTGTTGTACACTAAGAAGATTTAATATGACATTAATTTGGTACATCGTTGCGACATTGTGAACCATAGGTGGCACAAGTGAGCAAAATTGACCCAGAAAGAAGAGACTTGTCCATAGAAGGACTGAACCCAAGTATAGAAAATTTTCCCCTTTTCAGAACTTTGCAACATGAATTGCATGAGTCGCGTCAATTATGAACTCAACCGAACCAATTATTCTGTGAACCAAATGATGAACTAGATCATGGGCTTAAAAAAAATGACGAACCAACCGCGCTAACTATGTAAAAATAGTGGCTCATATGATTTTTGCCATTTACGGTATTTGCATTGCCATTGAGTGTTCTTTTAGCAATATAGAAACAACAAAACATTAAAAATGTTGAAATGTAAGATCACTGCTCGAATGTGCACTGTACCTACCGCAATTTGCTTGCTTTGATTCAAAGAGAAAGTTATCCAAACAGATTCATAGCAATTGATATCTTTATATTGGAAACAGTTTTCTAAGTTCGCTCTAATTTTCGAGATATCACGTTGGGAAATTTGTTAAATTTTTTTTTTATTGGGTCTTTAATATTAACAATTTTAGAGTGAAATAAAATATATTAATTGTAATCAAATCTGACGTATCAATAAATGGTTTTAGCTTTTTCGAAATTAAGAAAACAGACACAAGAATTTATTTCATTTTGAGCAGCGCTAATTGTGAAACTAAATCGTAAACTTGAAAATAGATCATGAAAAATATCATAAACATGTACTATGGGAAACGAAAATCCTTTTGATTTGGTAGCCTTTAATAATAATGTTTGTGGCAAATGATAGATTATACACTATATTCAGTAGTAACATCCCTGTAACAGCACTTCAAAATAAATTGTTTGCTAGCAAACACGTGCCGAAAATTTCATTTGGTGGAACAAATCTACCGCTAGGGAGTAAAACTGAATAAATGATAATAATAGAGTTGAATAGAGAGATTAAATTTAGGTAAACTGGACAATGCAAGATCGAAGTATACCAAAAGTTTGAAATGTGTTAAATTTTACTTAGAACTTAGGGGCATGGTTTTACCTTTTTTCGTGTGTTCTACATATACTGTAAATTGCGAAAAGCTATGAAGGTGGCGTTAATTTATTGACCATTTTAACATGTAAATTAAGAGGGTTTGTAATTTTTACTTATTTATTTATATTTTTGTTAGAAATTCAATAAAGGTGTCACGACTGATTGCTGTCTAATCCTGAGGATAAAGCTTGACACTCTGTTCTTATTTTTTTTTAAATAATCTTACAAGTTTCTAGAAAATGTAATATCTTTGATGCCGTTATCAAAAATTAAAAAAAAAAAAATAAAATAAAATAAAATAAAATAAAAATAAAATATAAATAAAGAATTAATAAAACTATTTAAAGGTTTCCTAAATTTTTACTCAATCTATAAAATGTGCAAGCCTAATTTAACACCGTTAGTATTCAAACCTGTATGCATAGTTTTCAATGAAATATGTACGATACTTGTTATCGTCTAAGAATTATCTACTTTGTTCTAAACAGTTAGTTAAATTGGTAGTTTTTTATATTATTTATAGTTTTTGTGAATTTCACTCGATTTGACACATGAATTTTGCAATTATCTAGACACATAAGGACAAGCGATAAACCAGCATTTGATGCTTAACAAACGTTAAATTAAATAAGAACTTCTAATACGAACAAGTTGGTATGACGACATGATATCATATATTATCAGATAAATATGACGACTTTAACCAAATTTAAATCAATTTGCAGAAATATCAAATGTGTAATAAGAAAAGCATTAGAAAGCATTAGAAATCACAAATCAATTGGTGGTGTTTTAAGGAGATGACACACTAACAGATTGATCTGATAGATTTAACCTCATTTGTGAAAATTGGCTAATATTTAGTAGAAAAATTCTCTTTTTAAGTTGTATTATCATTTCATTTATTGATTTATGGCGATATCTCTACACGAAAAAGAGGATGTAAACAAAACAAAAAATAGCTGGCGTTCATTATAGTCAATTTTTTGGAAATTTTGATATATCTTTTCTTGTTTTACTGTTTTTTTTTTCAATGAAAATTTTGCGTAATACACCAAATGTCAAAATTTTTGTGTAATATTGACCTGATGGCAACGGCAACGGAAAAATTGCGTAAATAAAATTTTCTACACAGAATTTTCATATATTTTGTATGAGAAAAGATGAATTTAGATTTAGCTCTCTTGGACTATTTCCCATTTCTAAACTTAAAAAAAATGGCTCGGTGGTAAAAGGTTTGTCAACAATTATGAGGTGGAGTCTGCGGTTGATATCTATTTTAAAGAGTTTGACAGTTCTTTCTATATACCTATACAGGGTATAGAAACTATTGAATATTGCTGGAAAAAGTGTATCGAGCTAAAAAGAGATTATGTTGAAAAACAAAGAACATTTTTCCCAACTTTTTTTGTGTCATCTTTGTTAGGTCGGCTAGTTTTGGGACCGCCTTCGTTAATCCGCCATTATATCAATATATGTGAAAGTACATTTAAATCTATTACGCATCCCAAACATTAATTTGTTTCATTCTCACTTTTCATTTCAGTTTTTCCACTTTAAAATTTTGCAGGGATGCGTATAACAAACAGATAATGCGTTTTTTCTTATGAACCGTAAATAGTTTATGATTCCTTGGATTTTGCCTTATAAATGTTTTGCATTTAAAGCACTTGTCTGATGCACTTTTAGTAAACTAAAATTCCATTTTGTTGAAAAAAATTGAATTGTTTTTCCGAGTGCCTCCAAGACATTCATGCACAGAGCCAGAAACCGGCAACAAGATATCAGAAAATTGACTATTGCGAAGCCAGACAAAGATGCCATATAAATGACATCGTGTTTCATAAATAATGGGAATGTACTCGTATATCCTTTCTAACAAAGTCATAATATTTCATAGGAAATTGATTTTTGTGCCAAAAAATATAAGCACTCTTCTCTAAAAGTCGATGTTGCTCAAAACCGATTAATTATCACACATCCATGAACGAGATATTGGAGAGCTTCACAACTACAGTTTAACGACGATTTGCAACGTCACAGTTTGAGAAGCATTAACCAGACTTGTCGATTACTTGAATACTCGAATTGTTCATCAGACACATCGAGGTGACCGCAGCTTAAATAATGATAGGCGAGCGTATCGGGCATTGAACCCCGGATTACGTTAACGCCTTTACTAACCATCGTGTCGCGGTCGGTCGCAGACAAGTGAATAAAGGGTTAAAAAGTGGCGAATGGAATATAAGGGTGAATCTGCAAGAATTTTTTCCTGTGCGATTCACAACTATACTGAGTATTTTAATTAAATATTTATATGCATTTATTCCTGAACTTGAGTATTCATAAAATAACTCAATTTTCTAATGGAAAAGAGATGTTTTTATTGAAATTTATTGCACGAAATTGACAAATAGATATTGAGCTTTATAGGTTATTCGGATTGCTGGCTAAATTAAGTAATTTCATGTGTTTTTTCATTTGGACCCATTTAACAGCAGCCAAAATTATATAATTCTGCCGGCAATCTATATGAGCTGTTTGATAACCAGAAAGCAAGTTTTAATAAAACAGCAATAATAACAGTAGTAATTTACTGTAAGGCGATTCCGAAGGATTCCGAATGCACCGCTAGTTATTATGTTAGATAGAGTTCATACTTGCAAACGAAATGTATATGTAGTGTTGCGAAATGTCAACATTTATTAAAAAAAATATTTATTCAAAAAGTGTGAAAATACTATAACACTAGCGGTGTTTTCAAGTCTGACAAATAGGTAAGATTTGTTCTGTCCTCTGGCTCAATATCGTTTTTTATATTCGTTTCTGAAAAAAAAGTTGCCTTGCCAGATTCCAACATTTTAAGAATGTGAGAATTCAAAATATGTTAGTCCAGAAAAGGACATAAAAATGGTGCATTTGCTAAGAAAATAGCGTTAAATGTTGGAAATGCAAATAAGTTTATGCTATTACACAAAAGATAGCCCCACCAGTAAGTTATGTTGTAAGTTTTCAGAAAGCAACACCAAAATCATGAAATATTAGCGGCTTTGTATCATCAAAGAATTATCACTTGTTTGTTTTTTTGTGCGAAAACTTTTTATCTACTTCTTAAATTTGAAGAAATGCAGAGGAGCATCGATAGCTTGTACAAGCATTATTGAAGAACGATCATTGCCAAACGCAATAGGTTGAAAATAATTTAAAAGAAAGGACATGAGGAAATTGGGTTCCATATGAACTGACGTCTAGAAACGTTGAATGTCACTATTGCGCATGAGAAATGCTATTTCATTGCATAATCGCTGGTGATAAAGAATAAATAGACTACGAGAACTCACAGAGGGGGATAGACTAGAGACTAGAGAAGGAGGGACTACGTGGCCATGTTTCAACATCGACAGCCAAGCCCGATATTCGTAGAAAAAAATTCAAGTTGTGAATTTAGTGGAAATAACTTGGTATTGTGTATTATGAATTGCTCAAACTAAACGAAACCATTACTGGATCTTTTTGCCAAATACATGATGAGATTAAGCACCACATTCGAGAAAAAACGCATCCATTATTACTCAAGACACAACCAAATTTATTCATTGTGGTGTCAGCCAAATCTTCTTCGAAAACCTCAAATGCGGAAGTTCTGGACCATTTTCTGCTGCTTCATGTAAACGATCGAAAATTATAGATGAAAATTATTATTACATGATATTCATATTCCTTAAATGGTCCAAAAAAGTTGAATATTTCTCGTACTTGGACGATAGTCTTGGGCCTCATTCATAATAATTTATTAAATATTTTAAAAAAGGCTGTTACTATTGATTAATAAACCCTCAATAATTATTTATGAATACGATCATTAAAATGTAAATTTCCGATAAGATCAAATTTTTTTAGAAACGAAATTACGGTAGTCTGGTTTGAAAATTAGTTATCTCGTATGAAAAATCCCCTTCAGTGTCGCAGTAGCTTAATTACGGATTGTGACCTAATGGGTTTTATTACACGGATACTTAGCAGCGAGTTTTACTGGGACACTTTGTTTAACTAGCATTTACTTACGTTTACTTCGATGGATTTTGAGAATTTCTAATGCTAATAGCGTAATGCGGTATAAATGCGTGTGTTTAAACAGAAATACTCGTATATTCATAACAAAAACAACATTTAACAATACGAACATAATGAGACATTCTAATAATGTTCCATAAGAAGAGCAAACAACAATATATTTTCTATAGAAACGTAACAATCTACATTCACAATTCATAAACAAGACAACATGTGATTGTATGACTGATTGATTGTTCAAACATATATGAAAACATGTCATTCTAATGAAAACTTAAGTGTGTATATTTGGTTTTTTTAAAACAAAAAGCTTGGAAGTTAAAATATGGATATGAATGAATGAATATGCATATAGCAGATATATAGATAGATATGCATATAGGAACCAAATACAGAGGGAAGAAAGGCTAACTAATTAAGGTTGGACGAGTATAAAAAAGATGTTGGTGGCTTAAATTGACAAAAAAAAAAAAAAAAAAAACACAATAAATACATCCGAAAACGAGCAAAACAACAAAGATATTTGTGTGAGTATCTCTTGATGGCTAAACTGGACTATAATCCTAAAATGGTTAATGCTGTAGTGGGTGAATACACTGTCTTACAATGGTGAATAATGAAGATAATATGATAATATTAGGGAGATTTTAAAAATATTTTTGGGCAAAATATTGGATTTATATGATTGTAGATGCTGATGATGATTCTCGTAATGATTGAAAAGAAATTTGTTTTGTTTTTGATAGAGAACTTAAATTATGATAAACGCAAAATTATTGTTTATAGATTGAGTAAAAATTAGGTAAAAATTTAAAATAGCTTTTTTTGTGGAACTTAATTGTTCATATATTTCATGATGATGGGGTGAATATACGATATTTTGTTGTTATTGTTATAAATTTAACAAAAAAAAAAAACTGGTAAAAACCCTGATTTACATACGATGAAATGTTGTAAACTTTAGAAATTCTTTCAGCTTGAAAGGTATTGTGAGTGTATAAGCACGTGCCAATGGCGAGTGTTACATTTTAAGGCTTTTTATATTAGACATAGTTCGAGAGAAATTATTGCTTCCCATAAAGAATACATATTTTGGCCACTTGTCGGCTTTATAATGTTTAAATTGTCTACCACTTTCCGCAGTTTTACTTTTTTTTTTCCTCAAAAAAAAAAAAAAAAAAAATTATAATTTTCATTATTTATTTCTCACGAAAATGGATATATTTTTAAAAATTCTTTCATTCAGTAAAGTTTACAATTTTTAAAGGAACGAATTTCCCACTTATTGAATGGACATTTAATTTTCAGGAGTCTCCAAAATATATCGCTCAAGTTGCAGGCAAATCTTCATCGCTATTACAAAGATTTTCCCATTATTCAACTGTCTATTGAATTATGAAACGCAGTTCAAATGAAATGTTTTTCGCTCAAAATAACTGATGTTTCTGAGGCTGATTATACAGAACTATAAGCATTTCTATACGCAATAACTAATAACTAGAACACCGTTAATTTTCATTTGATATAAGTCACAATTTGATTTAGAGAAATGGTCTACCTATTAGGCTGTTTATAGGAAATTTTCATTAGCCCACTTTCCATTCATCTCTACATGAAAAATATTTTTTGGAGACTTGCTTCAAATCGCTTAATTTTTGATTATGAAGTGCTTCAATCTCTTAGCTTATCATGACTATTAACAGGCTGACGCTCGGAGTTAGAATCATCTATGCATTGAGCTTTAAGGGGATGACAAACGAACAGTGGTCAATTTGCTCACATTTTCGTACTAAATTTTTGAAAACTCTGCTAATGGAGTCAAAATTACAAACTTTAATTGCAACGTTATTAAAATCTCTTAAAAAGTTTTTTAAATCCATGTTTGTATTTGATATATTTTGGTTTGCAAAATCCACAAAAATTGTTTACAAACAAAAAAACTCTTGAAGCAAAGAGCAGGAATAAGTAGACAATTGAAAAATTTTAAAGGATATATTTATTATCTTTATCTTTATATTTATATAAAAACTATTTTTTGGGATTTTTTTTTATCAAATTTTTGTATTTTAAACGTTTGCAGCTGCGTTGTAGAGATCTACGCTGAAATTGTGGAGATTTCTAGAAACAAGTTTTTGAATATTCAATGTTTGAACTAATTGAGTATCACAACTATTGAAAATTCTACACGAGATAGTTGTGAGAATCTTAAATTTGCTCTACGTGCTGTGTGATATTCAGAACTCTGTATTAATTGTCCTAAAAGATGTAGTTATGAAAAGCTACGTACTAAGCTTTAAAGGAATGACACACTAACGGATTGGTTTGACAGATTTAACTCTATTTGAGAAAATTGGCAAATATTTCGTATGCAAATTTAACCAAATTATTCAAAAATAGAGTAAAATCTGTGAGATTGGTGGGTTAGTGTCATCTCCTTGTTTAGAACAATGTTCGAACGGTGACAACTACAGCAATAAATAATTTTATTTAACCGCTCCTCCACCGCTAGTAAAATAAATGTTATGGCCTGGAATTTGGGAGCAGAGCACTGCCTGCAAATAGTTCTATTACTTTCCTGGTAAGAACCTTGGTTTATGACACAAGCAAATGAATCAGTTCTGGAAGTCTTGGAATAAAAAATTATTCCGTTAACAGAGAATATTGGTAATATGAACGGAGGCTGCATAATTTTCAAAATAATTTAATTCATATGCAGCTTTTTCATTAAAGTTAACAACATTTCATTGTCTGATGTCTTAAGTAAATCTAACAAACAATTAACAAATGAAAATTTATAATAAAAATTAAGAAAAAAATTGCAATGAATTCTCTTGTCTAAATGAAAGTTCGGAAGGATAGTGATTTTAAGAAAATTAATGAGAATTTGTAATGATTCCTCTGAATGAATTTTATTGAAAATTAGGAAAAAATATACGTAAATCCAAAATTTACTTACCAATATCTTCAGATTTATAATTTTGTATGATTTCGGCTAATTCCAAATTACCAGCTATAACAGCAACCTAAATTTTGGAGTTTAGAAAGTTTTATAGAAAAACAAATTTAAGAGAATAATCGATTTAAAATTTAAAAACCATAAGAATAACAAAGAATAAAAAACAAACTATTCAAAAATATACCTATGAAAAATATGTAAAAAGAAAATATTTTAATATCTCTTCTAAAAATCATAAGAGATAAGAAAAACGAAATAAAAAGAATAGTTTTTATTTTACAAAAGTTAAAAAGAAACAAACTACAAAAGACCCTTTGGCAATCCAAGAAATTTAATGAAAACCAATAGCTTCATATATTAATTTAAAAAAAATTAAAAATTTCCATGTTTCAACCAATAACTTTTAACCATATAAAAAAGTTTCAATAGAATTTGTTTTCAAATTTCGTATACGTTTTTCTTTTCTTGTTATTATAGTAAATACCTGATAGGGAGTTTGATTGGCATAATTTAGCGCACCCCGTTGGGCACCACGAAACAGAAGCATTCTAGCACAAGCCTCCTGATTGTTAACAGCGCATACATGCAATGGTGTATTACCGGAAGCATTACGGCCATCCATGTCCGCACCGTAAAACAATAAATGTTCCAAATGCTGGACAAGACCGTGTCGACAGGCCTAGTAGTTTAGGTTGTTTTTTTTAAGAATTTTAAGGTAGCAATAAAGTTGGTAGTGATAGTGATTTTTGGTTTTTGTTTTGTTTTCACAAATAATACGAGTAGTATAGGTAGCCCATTATCAAAATAGTTCCGAAAATAGTAAAAAATAAAAATAATTTTGGTTAGAAATCTTCATTTTATTAGGTAATGTTTTGTGATTATGTGTGGGAATGGAGTGTGGGGGAGAGTTTGGGGAGTACCAGAGTAACATAAAGGAATTTTTACTTTTTAAATGGGAGAAATAATTGTATAATGTATTTTTTAACTTATAGTAAAAATTTAAGTTATTTTATACTGATACCCTTTGTGTTTAATGCCATTAGTAGATAGTCGTCGTAATAGAAATTAAAAAAAAAACTCAATAAATGTAGGATATTTTTGCTTGGTTGTAATGGTGGAGAAAACCCGATATTAAGATATCAATATTGAATATTATTTATTAAAGAGGCTTGCCAACTTAATACTTCCTACAAAAACTCGATAAACAGTTGAAATCGAGAATATATAAACGCTTTTCAAAATACTGTTTAACTTAAAACGACTGCTATAAAACACCATTCACACTTGGAGTGTTTTCAAAAACATCACACCTAAGCAAGAAATTTCTACTATAAGTGTAAGCAAAAAATTAACTCTGCGTGGGTGTGTAGGCTACTGAAGATAATTAGTCTGAAGAATACTTAAAGTAGATTTTCGTAAAGAAGAATGCCACATTTAGCAGTAAAACTAAATGCAGTATTTTTCCATGACATTAAAGACTTTGTTTTGGATAGTTGGAATGATCCGATTTAGGATAAGGCGTCATTGTCCGCTTTCATAGAAACCATCGCTCCTATTGGCAAAGAACGTAGACAGTCGATTTTCGTAGCCTTCTCATTAGGCGAAATTTTTACCAGCAAAATTATTCCTTACAGACACGAACAGGTGGTAGTGACTTGGTGCCCATAAGGTGGATACATAAGAACTTTCCAAATAAGCTCTCAGAGCTTTTGGCGAGTCAAATAGAATTCATCTCCTATTTGCCAAAGCTGAGTCCTTCTAGGGCATTGCTTCTTTCAGATGGCCCATTTGTTGTCAGTACAGGTCAGAATTAAGCGTTTGGCAGTAAGAGAGCAGTTCATAGTACTTGATTCCCCGCCAAACACACACCAACACTTTTCAGACCGTTAATCCTGGCTTGGCCATCGTTTGTGCTGGCGCACCGCGATTCAATCACGACCCGCCTTTTCATAGCCAGTCACTATACGCTTCAGAAATGCGTTGATTTTATAAGGCATCTGCATTAGCAGAGAGAAATTCGGTCTATGGCGATTTTTTGAGTTAACTTCTGTGTCCCCCTTACATCGAACATTTTTGCCCAGTTAACAGCAACTGTTAGGATTTTGACTCGTTCTAAAAGAGAAAATTTTCTCAAATTTTTTGTTTGGCATTCCGTTTGGGTTCAATAATTCAAAATGAGATAGCTACGGAAAATTTGAACAAATGAGAGATTTTCGTTTATAGTTTTTAATTAGAGGACAGAATTCCGTTTTGACACCAATAGAAACTTTTAAATGCAACCGAAATATCTGTAAGAAGACAGATGTCGCTAGCACAGTTTCTGACAGCGTTTTCGATTTATTGGTTTTGAAACTGCCTTTCTGGCGAGGCTATCAGCTGTTAAATATCTGTCATCTGAGGTGTTATTTATTTAGTGAAAGTTTTGTCATTTACGGACATGAATCATTTAACAATCAAAGAACGCGTGAAAATAGTTAAAACTTACTACAAAAAAGGTGATTAAATCTCGGCCTTTCAATCGAATAAAATTTTCTACTGCGATGAAACTCGTTTCTCACTCAGTGGTTACGTCAACAAGCAAAATTGTCGCATATCGGGATCGGAGAACCCTGATGTGAGTGTGGACAAACCATTGCATTCAGAAAGGATGACTGTTTGGTGCGCCTTATGGTCTGGAGGTGTCATTGGTTCTTATATTTTCGAAAACTACATTGCAAGGATAATGACAAGATTCAAACATTATAATGAAATAAAGGTTTCATCGAAATCATAGTTTTATATGTGATTTATTTAACTTTACATGCAAACGGAAAATGAATAACTCCTTATTTCTAAATATAACGAAATAGTTGTATGATCCAGAAAAGTTGTTAATAAAGTTAAAATATAATTATAAACACATAATAGTGTTTTTAATTCGGTCAAATAAATTATCTCTGCTTGTGAGCTTACGGCAGCCAAGTACCAAAATACAACACGAATATGACAGGGTATTATCAGTATAAAATAATTTAAAATTTTTGAAAAAAAAAACCAGCACCATTACGAACAAATTTATAAAAGAAGTTCCGATTTTCCCTTAAACAATACAAACACAAAAAATACTATAATTCAAGACAAAACCACTTTTGAGCCGATTTATTTTTAGGGTTAAATATTTACTTTCTTTTAATGCTAAAGGGAATAGTATTTTGTTAAGCAGTTCATTCCTTTGCATAAACTCTGCTCCTTTCCGCAAACAATAGTCCAACAACTCAATATTTCCACAAGACTTACCTGATGGACCTCATTCCAACCTTGATTATCCTGAGTGCCCAAAGTGGCATGATCATGCAAAAGACTTTCGGTGATTTTTGCTTCACATTTGCGTGTTATGGAAATGTACAAAGGGGTAATGCCACGCCCATCCTTGTAGTTGGGGGAGGCTCCCAATTCTAATAATGTACTGGAATGAGAAGGAGAAAAAAATGGAGATAAAGGCAAAAATCAGAAAATTGAATTATAAGGTAAACATGATTAGTGTAACATGATCTCTCGGCGTCTTGAAGCTTAGGGACAAAATTTATTCCGAGACATATTTAAATAATTAGTCATAATTGAAGTTTAGTGACAATAATAATCGATAATACAATTAAAAAATTATCTTTTTTTTTATTATTATTACATTTCACAAGTTTGTAGATGTATTATTAAACATATCGTTACATACAAATTTCCGTAGACACTTTTCCTATTAAAAAGTGTTTCTATAGACACATTTTATATAGAAAAGTCTCCATAGACACTTCTGTCTCCGTATAGACTTTCATATGAAAAGTATTCGTATAGACTTTTCATATTGAAAAATGTATCAATATACACATTTCATACAGAAATGAATCTTCATAGACACTTTTTATATCGAAAATTGACATTGACATTGACAATTGATAGACACTTTTTATATCCAAATAGATTTTTCATATTAAGCAGTGACTCCGTATAGACTTTTCATATTGAAAAGTGTGTCCATAGACACATTTCATATGGAAATGAGTC
>JAHXMU010000017.1:630698-698037 GCA_019455685.1 Philornis downsi
GCATCCGAGCAAGCGGCGATGTTACTATATATGAAGCATTTTGAAAAGCTTTCGGACCCGTTCGTATGGCAGGGCCCCTTTTTTTTAGTTCGTTCGCACTTTTATTATCAGGAATAGTATTGTGTCCCGGATTCCAACATGGGTTTATCCTACAATTAGGCAAATAGCACAAGATGTTTCTGAAGCTTTTAATGAATATTAAATTGGCTACCATGGGTTTGAATGCCGCAAGAGTCGTCTGGCTGCCACTTGGTAGTCCTGCCATTTGGTATTTACTCTGTCACCGATGCAGCGATTGATAGAATCGAGGAAGGAGAGAGAGGGTAGGAAAATAATAGGAGAGAGGGAGGGAAGAGCAACTTTGTTAAAGTTGTTGTATCAGCAACTATTATTTTTCAGCCTATACCAAATTCCATAACCTACTAAATATCTTATTAGCTTATTCTCTTTTTATTACATTCAGCCACTGTGCACCCGCATAACATCAATTTTGCGCGCTCCAAATCACAAACTCAAACTAAAGGATGTCAACAGCACATGGTATTAAGACAACTTGAAGATGATGATAAAGAAGCTGCCACTAAACCTCTCTCAGCTCCCTACAAAATGGGATGGAGAACTTTTCTCCTTCTAATAAGAAATAATGAAGAAAAAAAACTAAAGATAAATGTTGATGCACTGATGCAGATCTAAGTACTTTTTGCTGTGGCATTCAATCTTTGTGTATTCAACAGCCAATCCACTAGCAAACCAGCCATCTGCCCCATATTGGGCACGGGGAGTATGAAACCAATGTTGTTGCAAAAGATTCTTCTTCCTCGTCCGGTGGTCAGCAAACGACCAACATTCTCTGTTGCCGGCAAAAGGTAAATGCGGTTTAAATGTGTAGAAATGTTTATCATTGGTCTCTGAGAAGACCACTTGTATTCGGGTCAATAAATTGCAATTTTTTTCTCTTTGAGGGAAGTAGAATTTTTCAGAGGCCACACAAATGTAAGCGTTCTAAGTTTCAAAGACCTTAGAACTGGCCATGGAGATAAACACTCTTTGGGAGTCAAAAGAACGAGATATTGATTGATGGTTGCAGAGTTAAAGCGGTTGTATCCCTAAAAAGATAGAGAACATTTTGTGGAAAGTGACAAACCTTTCTAAATGGAACTTACTTGAAGTTGCTGAAGTCGTGATACGTAAGTGATTGAAACTAAAATTGAAAACTAAATTTGAATAAAAATGGCTAATGTGCTTTTTGGAAAAGTAATGGTGATGCTTATCAGTATAAATGAAAATGAATATTATGCTAAGAACAATAATCAACGTTTCAATTGACGTTAACATTGATAAAGCGACTGAAAACTGAATTTGTGAAAAGAATGCTCATGAATTTTGAACCGCGATAACCCAACATCTAAAAAGGATATCATTGTGAACGGATTCCAGTTAAAGAACTCAACTCAGCAACAGATATCATCGGAAAACCACCATGGCCCGTTTGACTTGTTTCTCTCTATAAAACTTAAATTATCAGTTCGATAGAGGGCATAAAACAGAATTCAGGACGAGAACTAAAGTCTTTTTTTTAGAAAATGCGTTTACAAAATGTTTTGACGATTGGATTGTTCTTTGGCATCAGTGTATTATTTGGGAAGAAAGCTACTTTAAAAGCGACATAATAAATTTGAATGAATAATAAATATTTTGTGATTTATTGAACAATTCCCGACACAGTTTTGGCGGAATCTAATATCAAAAAACACCAAATTTCCCGCATCCCATGAATCGAACATCGGAAACTTTATCACATTCAGTTGGCTTATTCGCATTCTATTTTTGAATTTACTGCATAGAACCTAATGCTTAAATGACGATTCCGGATATCAGTTTGAGAAAATTTTACTAGACTTGTCGATTATCAGACCATTGGAAATATTCTAAAAGAACGCGGCGAACAAGTTTCTTAACCAGCTGTAATGAGCGGTAAGGAGCTATATAAATATAAATATAACATTTTTTCGGTACGTTTGTCTATCCATTGAGAAACAAATAGGAGACATTGGACAATTTCACTATCGCATCGGTAATATCTCAGTCGGTAATATATAAATTGAGCTATGGTTTTGTTCTAAGAGAAATAATAGCAACTTTTGGGACCTTCTTGGAGAATAGTACCTGTTTTATTTCCAATATAAGATGTAGAAAAGAGAAATCCATTATCTTTTTACGACATTGTTCCGATTTACGTCAGATATGGTCCGTTTTGTTCGGTAACTTGTCGTCATTTTGAAGGTAATTCCATTACATCACTCACATGGATGTGATGATAGGTAAAAAAAATTGGCACAGTTGATTTTCACAAGGTTCTGTCGAGGCAAATTTTTCACCAACAAAATCATTCGCCATAGATGGAAACATGTGGCAGTCAATTGGTTCCAGGTCCGAACTATTAGGTGGATGCAGCATAAGAACCTCCTAAACAAGTTACCGGAGTTTCTGTGCTTGACATAGCGATGTCCGGACGATAGCTTCTTCCAAATGCTCCAGTTGCATACAATTCAGGTTTGAATTAAAAGTTTAGCCATAGAGGAGCGACTCATAGTAGGTGATTCCCTGCCGATCCCATTAAACAGCAAATCCTACCTGACTGTCCGCGCAATTCGATCGTTTTCGCTTGAAGTTATCATAAGTGACCATTTTTCATCACCAATCATCTTTCAGAAACGGCTTGATTTTGTTTAGATTGAGCGGTGATTTGCAAATGGAAATTCGACTTAACTTGTATGGTACCCATATATTGAGTTTTTTTTTGTATTCAAGTGTATTCAAGTGGTTCTAAACGGTTTTTGTTTAATATTCAGTTTCTGGGCAATCGTAACAATGCTTCCATGACGGCTGGACTTGACGATTTTGGCATAAATAATGACACTTTTCTCTAATATCCATTTTTGACGCGCTGTCAAGCAATATTGTGTTAAGCAATCAAAAAATTGTTTGAAATTTTATCTTTCCAATGTCATCTAGTTGCTCGATCATATTAATACAACACGACGTACAGCCTACTAAAGCCATCTATTGGAAAAATGATGAATTTCTTTTTACTATGCCTTTACTAAATGCCAGGGACGGCGCTGTCATTTTAACACAATTAAATAAGTTTTATGTATTTAATTAGCATTGCGTTTTGAATTCATTTACTTTGTAATTTGTGAATGCAAGTTAAATTTGTACTTTACTTTATCTCTGTAACATTTTTCAAACCCCTTAAGCAAAATTGCATTAACTCTCGCACGTTCTTGTATGTTTTGCAAGAGCAAATTTTACAATTTATTCCTTCTTTTCTTCTTTACTCTTCGCATTGAGAATAGAAATTATCTTTGCAATGTCTTTTGTTGCAATAGCATTCCCATAATTCACGTGCTTAAGTCGTTATTTCACTTAGCATTGTTTTCTAGCATTCCTGGCGTGATATATCTAGGCAACATCATACAATAATTTCAACATGAGTGCACCCGAGACTTCCTGGTAGTTTGGGGAGCGTAGATGTTATCCAATATATAATACCCCCTAACAGGGTGGTTTGGGGGTGATTTGTTGTATTCACTTTTTACTTTTTGTCATTATAGATTTCAGGCATATTTTATGTGTGATACGTCACATGTTTCAAAGTGCCTTTGAAAATACATTAAGAGCCCATAAATGCAGGGGTACTGGGGTTGTAACGGGCGACAAATATATTTTATGCCCACTTGGCAGCATGCGACGTATAAAGAAACTTAGCGCGCCGTCTGTTTTGCAAGATTGCGCGAAATGAAGTGGTGGTGATGGCCTCACTAAAGACCACCGGTGAGAAGTATGTTGCAAAACGTGACTTATACACATAAGCATAGGCATAAGCTCCTGTAAGTATGCTAATCAATGGGTCTTGTTGTTTTGTGAATAATAACTACAACAGGAACAAGGGATAAAGTTATTGTCTGGGGTGGTGGCAGAGGCGAGAGACATTGTTGCATTGGACGTGTGAAATGTGTTGCAAATAATATCTTACAATGATACGATTTGAGAGGATCTAGGATCTATCTAATATATTGAAACATATTTTCTAAAATTTATCAATTGATTTGTAGATAATTGTAATTAGCACGCTGTATATATTTGTATTTAGGTCGGCGCTCTAAGTGTTAGCAATTACAAATGCTCTAATTTCAATTTATAAGAAAAATGTGTTATTGTTTGATGTAACCATCTTTAGAGTGGATAATACCATCGAATGTGGCCTGATGGTGTTTTGTCCTATTCTCGACGAAGAGCAATCTTTAAGGCTTTGACCGCCTCAAATTATTTAGTTGATACTTTGACCTCGAGAATTTGCTATATGGAAAACCCATTGGGTTTAAATCCGGGGAATATGTTGGCCATTGCTGTGGACAAAATTAGCTGAAAACATTTTCTTGTAAAGAACTTTAACTTTCGTGGGTTTTATGGAATGATGGCGCATCTTATTGCAACGTCCAATAGTCTTAACGGAGATGTTCGAGAGGCCAAGTTAACAAAGCATCGTTTAAAATATTTTCAGGGTAAATTTGTTGATTTATCTTTCTACTTCTAAACCCAAAATTTTTACCTTTACCTTATCGTTGTTTCACTTCCACTTACATAAATATATTACACCTTTAACTTAATTAAAGCACTCAAATCATCTTCATCATTAATGTTTTGTAATAATAATATGGAAAACGTCCCAGAAATATGCAGCAAAATACTTAATTTAAATTTTTATTTTGTGCCGTAATACAGCACAATAACGAGTGTAATTTTCTTAAAAGCCCCTCTTATGATAGAAATTTCTTCATTTTAATTTTATGTAATGCCCAAAAGTATACCTCAGCAAATGCTTAAACAAGCCACCAAAAAGTATACTTTGTTTCGGCAAATTCACTTTGGTTTCGCTTTCTTTTTTTAAAGCATGAAAAGAAAAACGCCCAGTATTTAGATTTGTTTTTTTTTCATTATTATCGCTTCTATTTGCATATTTTTTGTTTGTTTTTTTTTGTTCGTTATTTAATTCTCAAGTTTTACTTGGTTTTTTTGTCAAGGTTTTTTAGATTATTTCGCAAAAGTTGTGAACCTGAAAGTGTTGAATATGGTGTTTCGGTTTACTAATTATTCAGTGGATGTACAAAAAGTGAGCGAGTGCCTTTTTACAGCTTATGCTGCGGTAATAGACAACATTTGTTTGTTTTTAAATTATGCCGGGACACATCACATTTTTGTGCCAGTGTCAAAAGTGCGATGGGGTAGAACCCCCAAAGTCTTCCATTCATGTCTCAAGTGCATAAATGAGTCGCTTCACATAAATTATATTTTTGGTGCGTCTCTTACACCAATACCCGCACCACCACTACTTATGCACTTTTTCGAAGCGAAGTAGACAGTATTCTCAGTTAACATCAAGCCCACAGGGATGTAAATATCTAAAGGCTTCAGAGTACAATTTATTGTGGTGCGAAATACTTGGCGGGAAGCGGACGTGAACAATTTGTAGAACGGAATAAATAGATATAATGAAATTGCGAATGAACGTCATGAGTTTGGTGAGGTAGGTGCTAAATGTATTGTTTTACGTCCTAGCTGGGTCCCAGTAAATAGAGCATAAATAGGCAAATTTTTGTTTTTACGAAGGCCGGGTAAGTAGATAGATAAGTTTGTGAATAATTCATGCATACTTTTATTGCAAACAGCAAAGAAGTTGACAGTACATTTTCCTGCAGCATTGAATTTATTTTACAAAGTGGTCTTAATGCGCCACCTACCGCACGTTAATTGTATTATTTTATATAGAATTTCTCACTGGTTATTGTTCGACATATCTCGTCCGACCGAATTCGGAACAAAATGTTAAGCTTAAATAGAAGGGCTGTCCTATAGAAACTTTTCACTGAACACCAATTTTGGTAATAAAATTTCGCAGCCTGACAAAAGTGTACATCTAAACTGAATACAATTGTATTATTTTATACACAATGGCCAAATTGGTTGTACTTGTAAAAGGTGTTTCTAATTAAAGAAACAACTTTTAAAACGTACTCTTTAAACATAATTTAATTTCTATTTTCACGATATTATTGGGTGGAAAAGATATTGAAAATTCGTTTTCTTTAATTTTTAGGTTTAATTATTAAATTGACTAGACATGCATGCACCGATGAAATGCTATATCCAAAAAGTATTATAAAACCAGTTCTTATTTTTTCAAAATATTTTAAATATTTAAAATTTATTTCACCACCTTTAAAGTATTTTGTCCCCATAAAACAGACCCCATAGACCCTTGATCTTAAATAATGGTCCCGCGGTAGAAATCCGTATCGTAATTGATGAAAACTCTCATCATAACCTTGATTTTTAGCGACTTGGCATGATGCTCTCGCTCTTACTTGATCTCTGGCACGATAATTGTTGGATTAGTCGATTATTTTTCAAATGTTATAACGTGATGACAGTCAGGAATCATTTCTCCGAAAAATTTAACGCGATAGTCTTTTTGGTACCAATTTACATTTGATGCGCAAATATGTTTCCCAATGGAGTTAACTTATCCGTTTGAAATGCCAATATCATCATCAAGGTTCCCAATTGTTAATCGATTATTTTGGAGTACCAAATCTTAAATTTATAGCACGGGAATATCATTGGTAGAAGCTGATGGTAGTCCGGGCGCTGCCTGTCTTCAGTTCTTTCTCGATTTTCTTTGAACTCTTTATGCCACTTGTTAACATTTCTTATCGACAAAGTCTGCTTATCAAAAGTCCTTCGCAATGTTCTAAACGTTACCACAGCAGTAATTCCATTTGTACATTCTTGGCTGAGAGTGTGTAGAACAGGCGTACAAAATTTAATCTAAAACAGTAGCTGATAGACAATACCGTGATAGATGATATGGTGTGTTCGCTGACTGAGTTCTCTAGATGCTGAAAGTGGATTCCGATCCACCGAGATCAGTCGGTTTGATCCCGTTAAACTCTTTCATGTCGGGGTTTCTTAAGTTACTGGTCTATATTAACAACCTAAACATAAGCTGTGCCATTGTTCAGTTTGAATTTTATCGAAATTTGCATCTCTCCGACTATTTGGCTAGTGTTACGGCAATTGGTTAGAACCACATACAAGAGTCAAAAATCAATGAGCAGTTCATCTGCACTATGTCTACCAAATGTGGATTTATACCAATCCCGGATTTATACCTTCAGTCCTAGTTATATATTACATTTCACAGACAGTGGTCTATCAAATCGAAAAAGTGACTAAAAGCGGAATATTATAAGATATAATTTAAGGGAACTCATAATTTTTCCAATAGATAAGCCATCTATTGCAAAATAGATGCAAATAGTATTTCGCGTTGTATAATTACGATTGGGTTACATTAGATGGGTTACGTTAGGAAGATAAGATTTCATTCACAAAAAACTACTCAGATAGTTTTGTGTTTCCTTGACTCAGTATTATTTGACTGCGCGTCAAATGTGGTTACCGCAAGCCTGGCGATTAAATATTAAAACAGTGTTTACGATTTTAAGACTATGATGGCCAATCGCTCGCTATTTTGGTTCCGGTAGTTGTAATGTCAAAGGTGCGTCCTGCGCTCTGAAAAGCCAACTGTCGAAGATGTTGATAAAATAATGAAAATCGTGAAGGACAACTGTCAGGCAAGCCTTGCCTCTGTCTTAATGTAATATAGCTCAAACACTAATAACATTTATGATATGAAGTTTGGCACAAATGTCCGTCATAGTGCTACCGACTTTGAATGAAAAATATTTCTGAGATTCGATACCCCGTATACCCCTTACATAATCGTACAATTCAAATTGAAAATTTGAACTTTGATTGGATTTGTTTGGGCAGTTATTGACTGAACACACAATTAACTGATTCAACTGACGATTGTATTAAGTTTCCCATCATAAATATGTTTTTCTGCGTGAAATATCTTCTCTTCTTTTCCATACTCCATAGATACATTAGAACTTTTACGGTTTTACGGTCGATTGAAATTAGTTTTGTTTTATGGAAGCCAACCAAAAAAAAAAAGTTGATATTATCCAACAATTATTCATTAATTCGTTCATTAAAATGTTTAATGCAATACAATTCAACAATTGATCACGATGATAATAACGCATTCAGCCACAAGTACTCGAAAGACTAAGCTAATCACTATCAGCATCGTCATCATCAATTCATGTGGAGTTGATTTACTATGTCGGGGATATCGTAATTGAATATGTAAACAGCAGATTTTCCAGTTCGGAATAACAACTCTTGATGTTACACGGCAAAGTTTACGAGCGAGAGCTGTTTGAATGGATGTGATGGCATCAGTCAATATTCCTCATAGTCTGCATCATCATTCACCTCATCATCATTGCATGGTGAGTAAACGCTTTTGGATTCTTATATACAGTGCAGGAGATAGAGAGAGAGAGATGAAGAAGAAAACCAGTTTGTTTTTTGCTGTAGAATGACTTGCTTTACAGCAGGAGTAGATTTATTCCATATCAAAGTTCTTAGCTACAGCTTAAATTGAGCGCATTTATTCGATCCGAATTTGCTGCCTTTGCTGCCTAGATTACATTCACATATGTTCTTTGCCATTTTAGGACAATACGAGTGAATAACCCATCGAGTTCTTATTGCCAGTATTGTTCTAGTGAAGACTAAACAACAAGGACAGACAATGCGAGCCGACGGACAAAGCCACACATGGACTTTTGGTATAAATGTTGATTGACGGCCAAACGGAGAAACAACAACGCACATACATGTAGACCTTTGATATGCGATGAATGTTGCTCCTGCCCATCATACCCATTGAAGTATCATATTACAATGTACGATGAGAGTTTGAATAGAGAAACAAGAACAGCTAGAAGTTTCATATCGAATTGTTTTGCGTTCCTTGTGCTGGTATCCTTATTGCTATTGGCATTTGTTTTGTTGCACGGCCTTGTTCTTCGGTTGCATCCAGGCAAGATTTGTAAAAGAATTATATGAAATTTTGTGGTCAAAGGCATCAATAAACTTCCTCTTTTACACAGATCCAAATAGAAGGTTATCACGTTTATGGGTACTCCAGAAACAGAAGTCACAATAGATGAATTAAAAGTTGTTGCCAATACTTTTGCAATGATTTGGGAGCAAATATCAGTGGAATTTAAGCATTCAATTTCTTGATGTTATGCCAGAAGTTTAATTAGATATGATTTGGCTATAGAAAATTACGCTCCCACATTACACTGATCAAGATGTCCATTGTGTTTGTTCCAGAAGAGATGAGCTAGATAATTTAGATAAGAACAAGCAGGGCTGAAACGTGACAACACAATCACTCATAGATAGACTTACTCCTACTTTCGTCTTCAACGTTATGAACTTGAATCAATTGTCAACCATAATGCTATCAGTTCTTCGTCTGCCGTCATTCACTCAAATCTAAATAAACAATCATTGTATAGACTGTCACTTTCGCTGTACCAATATTTTTATAAGTATAGTTCTCATTTACTTTATAAATTCAAACATATTGGATGATTGGGGAGTTTGGTGTTGGGTTTGGATTGCTTCGTGACTTCTGGAAAGTTTGTTTGGTTCTACTGGGCTTTCGATCATTCTGATCATTTTTAGCATTCACAGAAATTAGTTTTGTACACAAGCCTGCTGGGCTGCAATTGCCCCTCCTTCCAACATTTCGATTTGGGTCGATTTTTCTCAACCAACTGGTTTCGATGGATTCACCCGAACAGAAAGATTTAAGCCAATTCATCCCTGCGGAATGATGTTATTTGATTTTTCCCAAAAAACGATTTTGGTTGATTCTTCCCCACAGAACGAGTTTGACCGATTCTTTCCATCAAGTGATTCTGCGCATTCTTCCTAATATAATCTTTTTTCTCGATTCTGTTTGACGGAATGATTTCGGTTGATTTTTCTCAAAAGAACATTTGCGGTTTTGATCTCGATTTTCTGTTCTTCAAATGAAAGATTTGTAACCATTTTTCTAAGCAGAATTATCCATTCCAACAGAACGTTTTCTGTGAGTTATTTCCAAATTTCGGTCAATTCTTTCTTTTTTCCTAAAATTTTGTTGGATTTATCGTTTCTTGCCAGAAGAATGATTTTGGTCTGTTCTTACTAACAGAATAATTACAGTCGATTTTTCATAACAGACTGGTATAAACGTATAAATGCTTCGTTTATTGTCAGCTGTTGCCAACATGAACGATTTTGTGATTTACCCCATCGGAATGGTTTTGATAAATTCCTACCACGGAATGTCCCCAACAAACAATATCAATTTTAACTAGTAGGTGCCGAATTGAAGATGTTTCCAGTATGCTTTTTGTTTTCAAAAATACGACAGTAATCCAGCGGATTCCTATGTTCTACGATTGATGTCACACTGGACCATAGCAATCTTTGTCATTAAAACTATTGAGAAAAACTCATTTAAGTACCCGATTTTCATCGATTCGCTGTTGATAACAAGAACTCGGCTTGTGTTCACGTACTTACATTGTGAACTTACAAAATTCAATTCGTTTTTGCTATAAACATAATAGTATAACTAATGCACGATAGGTGCCGTGTGAATGTGGTATAAGAAGAATGTTTTTGAAATACGAGGTACAAACAAAGTTTATTACATGAATAATTTTCAAAGAAAACTCTATTCAATTGACATGAATTGTGCAAGGCTGAAATAACCGCAGCAGAGTTCCTTCCGGAGAGATTCTCTTTGGTAATTTTTTCATGTTTAGAATTATACCAAAAGAAATGTTTGAAAATGAAATAAAATCGACAAATTTTGGTCGAAGGTGTTTTTTTTTTCGAAATCAGGCCTACACAAGAAAATATTGCTACTTTTCGGAGAAGTTGGACTGCTATAATGAAATGTCACCGTTGATGGGTTCTATACAGGGCAGTGGTAAGTAAATTTTGTTCTTTAGAAACAAACAACATTTCCTCTGGAAGAAATAGAAATAGTCAAGGATCTTATATAATGATTCGATACTAAAGCAAGTTGTTGGACAAGGTGACAACCTACCATGTAATCTCCTCCTTATTATAATGGATATGATAATGAAAAGGGTCGCAGTGATTTCAAATTTCCTCTTTTGTGTCCATCGACCGGAAATTTTTTAATGTTACTCTCGTCTTTCCAAATATTGAAATGAAAGAAGAAAGATTTGGTATCTTGCACAAAAGCGTGCTCAATATTAGATGACTGCCAACTGCAGCACTCGCACTAGAAAAGCAGTCGAATTGAGTCTACTATTTCATAATTGTGGACGCTTAATTCTGCAAATTTCATTTGTACAGGTTCAAAAAAAAAGCAAATTATTAGTAATCTGTGTCTCGCTTTGTATATGTGCGATCGGATTACCCTCGACGGCATTAAAAAGATAAAATTTCGTATCAATCAGCTAATAAAAAGCAATCATATACACCGAATTTCCAACTGAAAGTCACTGCAAAAATGCAACTAAATCAAAGAGATGAAAAGTAGGTCCCTTACGACGCCGCCAATTGAGAACAATCGTGGTCGAATCGCGGTGAGCCGGCGCAAACTGTAGCCAAATCACGATTGAGGAAAGTCTGTGCAGTGTTTTTGGTGGCGAACTCCTTATTCGGATCCACATTGTCAACTATTGGACCGCCTTTATTCAAGAAACTAACATTAATTATGCCCACATATATATTCCCATATGTCTTCTAAAACATGCATATTTACTAACGCATATGTAAGGTGCAATAAATGTACATAAGTCCATTAATTTTCTTGACATTGAAGGCTTTATTTAGTACTGCTAGAATGATCTGATTTAGGTCAAATATGCACCGTTTTATCCGATAACTTGGCGCCGTTTTGAAGGTAACTCTATTATGTCTCTCTGTTGAAAACCATCGTCAAGCTAATTTCTCACTAACGAAATCATTCGCCACAGAGAATAACAGGTGATAATCGAGTCACTATCGATACATACGGCCTGGCAGTGTCCTGATGGAACACAATTTCTCTCCTATTAGCCAAAGCTGGCCGCTTCTGGTAGATTGAATACTGATTTTTGCTTCCATAGTGTGCGACTATTGTAGGACAGTTTTGGATTCCAGAGAAGGGCGGTGTTATTCCATATTGTATGCGAAACATTAACTTATTGAATTAACTACGACCAGAACTAGATCCATTAATCCCCGCGTGTTGTAAAGATATTTGAACGTTACGGTCAGTTAGAAGAAACCTACAACAAACCCACATTTGAGAGCGAAATTTCTGAAGTTACAAGTTACAGCAACTGAATTGACGGAATCATATTATGTGAATTGTGGAAAATATGGCAGCATGAAAAGATTTTGATATTAAAGGACCAGGTTGTAGAGTACAAAGAAAAAAATGCTTATTTCAAATTTGAGAAGGGGTGAAGACTGAAGTATTTCAAATTTTCGTTGATGGCTCTATTTGTGAAGCTGAGAGTTAAGTTTGTTAAATAAATTTAAAAAATTCTAACTTTCTAAATTTAATTTTAAATTTATTATGTGAGTTATATATAAAGGATCCACCTAACAAAATTTAAAATATTGCAACTATTTGCAGTACATCACAAAAATTTTCTATAAAATTCATCTTTGAGTAATTTCCAGGAAAATCTCACCTAGATTATAACCATTGCATCACACGTCACATATGAGTTATGTCAAAAGTTCAACGATTTTATAGCTTCTGGCGTATAATTTTTTTTTGTGTGCTTTATGCTGCATTTTGTACTGCACTCACGTTTTAGAGGTCAATGACTACCGTAACTACTTGGCATCATGATACGTTGCAACAGCAACAGCAGCAACACCAACAGAAGAAAAGCAAAATAAAACCAAAAAAAAAAAAAAAAAAAAATTCTTATAATTCTATGTACATAGCTAAATTTATGTACTTTAGTTTATATATACATGCATATGTAAGTGTAGCATCCAGCATGTGGCACAAAAGAGTACTCAGGTTTAGATGACTGCCAACGGCAGCACTCGCATTACAAAAGCACTCGAATTCTGTCTACTACATCATGATAGTACAGGCATAATTCTGCAGATTTCGTATGTACAAATATATAATAGAGCTGCTATATAAGTGTAATATAAAAGTATATATGTGTACATAATTTACACTGTAGATACAACAAGAGAGTGTTGCAGACTTACAGAGGTTAGTCATTGTATTGTTGTATAGCCTACTTTTAGGAAAACTCACGAAAATAATTAAATTCTGAATATTTGAATTAATGAATTATTAAACCGATATAAATATGTTGTCGTAAGGAATACGAGTATTTCTAATTGTTTCATTTTAAGTCGACTCACAGGCCTCCAATTGAGATACTTCACGTACACGTCTAGTGTAAGTAGTAAAAAACCGGTTATTTAAGCTGACATCTATCACCAGTTTTTTTTTAAATTCCAAAGATTTAAAGTTATAATCTTTGGATTTGATCGTGAAGTACCCTAATGATTCACAGCGAATACGAGTATATTCTCGACAGATGTTAAGCAGGAATTGCCACAAATAAGAGTTCAACTTATTGCAAAAGCTTCAGGAAAACGGTTCCTAAAGAGTGACTAACAATCTTCGTGATCTGAAACCAAAAATCTTTTTTGGGTAAGATAGGTTGGATTAAAGATAACACTCTCTTTTCCTGTGACGAACTTTTTGAGCTCCGGAAATAATTTGTAATGCTTTTCGAATTCTGGATTTAACTCAAATTTCAATATTGTCATAACTAATCACCTCATGCTCTTGAGTATTTCTGTAGTTATAGGTATAGAGGCTTATAAGCTCCTAGTTTTCATTATTTGGATGAAGGATCGAGGAACGTTAGGTAACCATACATTGAGCTCTGTTTTCATTCCATTCAGAATTCTGTGATAACTCTGATTCGATATTACCAAACTTTTTGTACCAACACCAAAATATCATCAAAATCTATAATTTCAAGGACTACAAAGGAGTGTTTGTTCTAGGGAAGGTTTTTCTCAGGGAATGTAAGCAAGAATCTTTCAAAGACAAATTACGCCTGAGACTCCGTGATCCCTATCATGTGGTCGGAAAACAAGAAAATACCCCAAAGTTACTAAATTCTGTTGATTGTAGGAGGCCGGCACAATAATTATCCTTAATCCGAAATTCTGAGATGTTACTACAGTATTTTCAAACATTGACAAATAATCGGAAATAGTGATTTTGATTATGAAACCAATTATCTGAAATAAGTTGCTTGATAACACAAATATCATCAGCAAAAATCTTCAAGGTGTTACTGTAGTCTCGGCAATACAAATATCATCAACTAATATTAATTTGGCCTACTTAGACATTAAAAAATCGGATAATGTAGGTTTGATGGCGAAAGGGGACAAAATAAAGTTACTGCATTTGCAAAGATCACTAAAGATCATCATTGAATATTCCTAGATGTTGATGCAGCCCGCTCAAATATTACATGATATCAGGTACAGTAATTTAGAGCGAGAATATAAATATCTGGCAAAAAATACGAGCTATTGCCGTAGTCTTTTCGAACTTTAATTAACAATTAGAGGCGAAACCACCATGATTTCAGTGCAGGATAAGGACAAACTCTAGTTGCAGAATGAAGTCACTTGACGGATTAATATATATATATGATCGATTGGAAATTCTGGAATATTAATACAGTTTTTCAAACATTATAAAAGATTGAAGATAAATGGATAGACGTTGACAGTATGGGTCATAACGTATATATTTCCTGTCACTGGTTCGGAGATAATACCGTAGTCTTCTGAAATTTTGTAGTTGATGCGTTGATAAATGTGTCTCTTCAGATTTTTCAAGAATTTACGAAACAAAGTAATTCCGCACAATGAGTGCAAATGGGATGTTACTGCAGTCTTCTCAAACATTGAAAAGAACGTGGCGAAATGGTCTACCGCCATAAAGTGACCACAGTCTTAAGCTTCTATGGACATTGTCTTATTTCAGTCTTCTCGATGGTTATGAAGTGGTAACAGTGAGTGATCTTGGTGAAAAATTACATAATTCAAATATCTTTAATTGAGAAAGAGTGTTCGCAACTTAATAACTAGTAATTTGAGGCATTAATTATTGAATCGGCTATACATCAGTCTAAAGGCGAATAATCGTGCTGGAAGTCGGATATTTAAAAGAATTAAACAAGCATTTTGAAGGTCCTCTCGCTGGAAACAAAGTGCAATGATTGATTAATTTTTCCTGTCTTGTTATGGAGTGCAAAACCATGTCCAATTTTGCGACCGATCAATTAGCCTTTGTAAGTATCGAGATAAAAAATACTCTGATAAAAATAATTCCCACTCATTCATAATCCTAATTTCAGACAAAGGAATTATCAGCTATGTGCGCTAATATCGTGAATTGGGGAAAAGACACCAAAGTGAGTTTATAAATGTTTTCACTTTTATTGACTCACTGAACACATTCTTTTAATTAAGAACGAATACATTGATCTCGATTTCCAGCGTACTTAGTTTAACAATGTAGGGTGTAGTCCTCTTTGAAATATTACAAAGAAAGGTTAACATCCGCTATAACTTCTATAAATGAGCGCAGCACACGAGGTAACGTCATTTCCATATAAAACACTTATTATTTATGCTCTACATTTGTCTGTACGTATGTATGGGTATAACCGTATATAGATACACATACGCTTACACATTCAGAAACTTACGCAGTATATGCAGTATATTTATGCTATCAAAAGGCGCCAGTATATATGCTATAGTTTTTTCCGCTCACAAAGTACCAAACACAATGTCTTTTATTTTTAGTTACTCACAAGCGAATACACATTAAACGATTTTCCCCAATCTCTCTCTCTCTCTCTCTCTGTGTTGAGCTTGTTTTCCACTCTAATGATAATTCGGTTATATTTAATAATAATAAGAGTTTTAATGTTGCTGACTTATGTTGGTATTTTTTTATGGATAAGGGGTGTTATCCAGCCAGTCCGCCAACCAACCGTTGCGTCATCCTACCATTTGTGCATACAAGATTTTTTATATTAATTATGCGTAAAATAATTACGAAAAATCATATGAAGGCCATTGCGTTCTTGCCTAAAGACCACACCATGTACAATTTATGTTACAGCTCCAGTCGGCTGGCGGGGATGAGGTTGGCTGTATGTTTGGTAACACACTGAAAGGTAACATTATAGCAAAAACACATTTTGTACATTAAGGATAACAGGATGATTGGCTGTCTCAAATTTTGCCACTGCTAGTCTTTGAAGAAGCCTTCCTTACTAATGCGTTTAAAGCAGCTTCAATATTCGTCCTTTTGAGTTGTAAACATGTGTATTATTCGTTGTGAGTTTGTGATTCCAACATACGAATTTTCCAAAACGGAGAAAAAGGGAAGAAATTTTGATTTATTACATGGACTTTGCCACAATGAAACTAATTGTTAAAGAACCATAAAAGCAATGAACGGACATTAGGTTGTAAAATTGTGTTTCAAACATACTCATACTGTCGGGGTTGTAATACGTGGGTTGACTAACGTTTAGGGCATTGAGGTAGAGTTCGAAAGTTTTAAGTTTTTATTAAAATTATACATTTCATGAAATGTTTGACTTTAATGAAGTTGAATAGGACGCTATAAATACTTCAGTTTGTTTTGAAGGTGCTCTAATAATATTTGTATTGTATAAATGCAGACTGTGAGGAGTTTTTTGAGATATGCATAACCGATACAAAATTTTTTGCGAATATCAGATTCAAAAAATTAAAATTTAAACATTTAAAATCAAATACTTTTTTAACTGCAGCAGATAAACTAGCAATGTAAGCATGTTCTTTGTCTCCAAAGCTTAAAATAGTATTAACGTCGCTACCACTTGCAAGAAACACAGCCAGGTTGGAAGTCTGTAAGAACCTTCAATTAGAAAACCCAAAGAAGCGAATATTACTGCTCATATTTTCTTTACTAAAGTGATGACTTTCATATAATACTTATCGCAGAAAAGTTTTTCATTCCTTATTGAAAACACTGCTGTCCAAATAACAAGTTTTTAAAAAAATTTAAATGAAATTCGTAAAATATATTCTTTGCAATAAGTTACGAAAGGCAAAGCATATCTGACGGATGCTCGTTAAGAGTATCCCAACAGGAAAGTGTGAATAAATCCATTACTATTTTAATACACGAATAACAAATCCTCACAAAAGGAAGCCTCCGTCCTCCTGTATTCCAATTCAAATCGTGCCAAGTTTGCAATATTCCCTAGGATGTTGTCTGCAGTAAAAGTTAATGCATATTTTATAAATTTTTGCTTTTGACTTTTACTTCTTCATCTTTGCACGACGTTCTTATCACACTTTGGTCAAAATCAAACCAAAAAAAGGGTGGTTGTCGTTATTCTTCCTTCAAATGTGGAAACCATCCCCATATGAATTTTGTGCTACATAATAGGTGTTGGATGGACATTAATACAAATTGTGAGGGTACCACCAGCAAGCATTTAAGCAATGTTTGACTCCATTGCAAGGCAGCAAAACAAGAAGGATATAATAAACTTGTCACATAAAATAACATCAGACCATATAAAAGATAAGCCTAAAAGTAGACAATGATCTTAGACGATATGCAAAATGTAAAAACAATGTATAACGAAATTGTAAATTAAAACAAATGTTTTACGACGGAGATATTTTTTGAGACGTACGAGATTAAAAGATAAATACAAAGTCTTTATATCTGGGTCACTGGACAGGAACCTAATTGAATGTGCTGTACGATATATTATAAAAAATAACAGTTTCCCATTAAATCCTGCAAGCAAAACCGTTAAATTAACGTCTATTGTTTTAAACTTACTGTACACGTAGGAGCTACTTAAGACATTTTACAGCTTCAGGGAATTTCCAGCAGTTTTTTGAAAATATTATCACTGTAATTTAGTCGTCTCGTCGGCAGAGCTAGTTTCTTTCGCCTCCTGGGCTGCCATAAAGACTTGCAAAACTTGGGAAATACTTAAATTTCCCAACAATAACTCGGTATCGTATAGCTAACTCAACATAATGACACCGACTAACAGTCTTTAGCACATGATATGGATTTAGAAATACAGATTAATAAGGTCGACAATTCCATTTAGATTTCGTTATAACCTCGATTCGAGTTTTTGAGTAATTCAGGTTCGGACCAACAACTCGGGATCGGATCGATAATTTGATTTCGTAGGCAATTCAATTCCTATGGGTGAGTAATTCAGTTCAAGATCGGCAACTAGAAATTCGGTTTTTTGACTTTAGATCATATCATCAATTGCGGTACGTCAGTGAATCAGATGCTTGCTGATCGTTGACTCAGCTTCCTATCGATGAGTGCGTTCACTGTTAATCGGATCGGCGATCCAGGATGCTATGAATGATTAGTAATTTAGCTTCGGAACGGTGAGTCGAGATCTTATTGATTTCGGTTTCGATATTCGGTATACCGAATGGTAACTTAGATTCTGATCGATGACTCAGGATTGAAGGGAAATTCATCTTCGCCGATAATTAGGGATTGATCGAGGATTGGAAATCGTGTCGATGCTTTTTAATTACACAATCCGAGTTAACATTAATAATTCGTGTGAGTACTAATACTGTTTACACCCAATGGTGTAAATGGGTCGACGCCTCTTAGTATACCAGATCAAAATCAGGGAATCAGGAAAGGCAGAACCTTCAGGTATCAGGTCAAAGTCCGTGTAATGAAGCTGTCAAACTTCTCATAAGAGACGGAAGCCCAGTTGACAAAAGTGAATGAATACATTTGGTCATCGAGTAATGAAGTCGAAATTTTCAGCAATTAGGCTGAATTCCGAGCAATAAAAGTAAATGGGATGTGATATCGAAATCCGAGTAACGGAAACGTTAACCTCAGGTAACGCACCAAATACCAACTAACTGAAGCCGGGTAACAAACGGAAGTTGGATAAACAAAGCAGGGCCTTTTGGATATTAAACCTATATCCAGATCGAAGTTAATCTTCGGACAGAATAATAAAAGCGTTAAACTTTGGATCACAGACCAGATTCCGGTTAACCAACTGAATACCTTTGGATATCAGAAATAAATCCAAGTAACGAAAGTAAAAGGTTTCGGTTATCAGATTGAAATCATAGTAGCTAAAATAATTCGAGTATCTGACCGCAGTTCGAGTGACAAAGGTGAATCTTCGGATATCTACACTATATAGGACGGATACCTTACAGTATTAGAGTGACAAAGGCGTTAACCTCCTTGTAACAGAAATTCAACACCTTTGGATATTACATCGAAGACCAAATAAAGGAGTCGGAAACCTTCGTGTATTACGAAGGCGTTAACTGTGGGGTAACAGACCTAATTTCTGGTAAGAAAACTGAATTCCTTTTGATATGAAATTTATGACCAAATAACGGAGATAGAAATCTTCGGGTATCAGACCGAAATCAGACTAACGAAGATAAATTTCTGTGGACATCACACCCAGTAACGAAGGAGTAAATCTTTGAGTAGCAGATCGAAGATCGAATAACAAAATTGAATAATGTCGGATTTCAGATCGAAGTTTATTTAAGGGAGATGGGAATATTCTTATGACAGACCGAAGTCGGATTAGCCAAACCTAATATACCAAAGTTTGAGAAAGTAAGTCGGTAACCTTCCGTTAACAGATCGAATTCGGAGTTACAAAATTCGGGTAACCAAAGCGATATGCTTTTTATTCGGAAGATAAATGAAAACCTTTTCGGAAATTTGCTCTAAGAAAAGCACGTTGGATCGTATTCCATTTCAGAGCATTTACTATTTTGTGTAAACAGATATCACTCTCTTTTTTTCTCCTACTCTGTACTATTTTTTTTATTACTATTACTCATTTTATCAAATTATAATTTTCCGCAGTTTGTTTTATTAGTCTTTAAAAACATATACATATTTTTAAATTTTACTAAAATTTTAAATAAAAAATTAATTTCAACTTGGATTGCAGGTAAATTTTTTGAACTCTGGAAAATTTAATGGCATTCCGGAAATTTCTGGGGAGAACTGCAGTTCTTGATTAGCAACTAATTAGTAATCTAAACATTACGCCATTAATAATTGTTAATTGGAAAGCGAAAATAGTTTGTATAACTAATTTTCTAATGACACAAACAACGCCAGCATTCAGTGATAGCTTTTTGATTATCATTTCATCATTATTTGATCGTCGTCATACATAAGAAAACGCTGATAAATTGATTATAATTAACATCGATCGCGGATGGGAAAATGGCAACGATTACAAAAGCAACATCACAATATCCGATGTCCAAGATCATTTCAATCCAGTCATCATTATTATCAGTGGCAGGGAGAAATGGCAATGACAGCGAGAAACTTACGAGGAGTTAAGATGTGCTCAGCATATGGAATTAGAATCAATTTGATCGTTTTTTCCTTTTTTCCTCTCTCTATCGCTTCTTGTGGAATTGTATCCAGGAAATATAATAAATCCAATTGGGGAAAAATATTGATTTAAACGACTGAAATAAAATTGAGGATCTAAAATTAACTATTTTATGTTGAATGAATGTCAATTGGTTTGCTTTGTTTTGTCATCTCGGAATCGTGATTTGTAGCAACAATGTTGATGCAGTCCTTAGTCGATTGTTCATTACCTTGATCAATGCCGGCGAATAATGTTCGAAATTGGTTTTTTTTGTCTTCTTCTTATAAATTAACCCATTTTAGAGGAATTGATTTTTAGGGTTAGGCTTCAAAGTTTATGTTAATACAGCGGTTCATATTAAATTAAGGACCCATACGAGCATGGTTTGAGTTGACCGGCCCTCTATGTATTATTTTATGAATTTATTTTTAAAATTTAATTTGGTAAGTAAATTTTAAACCATATTTTTCCAATTTAAGACTATGATTTGATTAAATATGAATGAATTTATAAGTTAACATTTAATCGAGCGGCAGAAAATGGGATAATCAATACGGCTGTGCTTCCCATTCCATAGTAGTTTTATTAAACATATTGTATCGGAAGCCATGCACTGGACAGCGCTATAGTAGTATTGCACCAAAAGCCTTTCATAAGTAATTCCAGTATAGAGGAAGGTGGAGGACCTTGCTCCTTACTTCCCATATCGTAAGGTGAGTTAAGGTAAGGTGCGGATTTGCCACAACCGCTGAATTGTCCCCGTTATACTTTCTGGCTAATTGTTTTTTTTTGTCCTCATACCTGATTTTTTTTAGATGGAGTGCGCATCAGATCAATATTAAAAGATGGAGTATCTTGCGATGGGCCTTCATACGAAACAAGGACGCCTGACAGTTACACTCTCCGTAAATCCCTTTCGCATTGTGTGGTCAGTGGTTTACCGTTAAAAGGTATAGTCCATCAGCAACTTATGAAAGTTTTATTTGACTTCCCATAAAATTCTGTGAAGTGCTTAAAAATATTCGAAGTACTCATGCTTTTAAATATTATTAAAAGTAAATATTTGTAAATTATTGAATTTTGTGAAACTGTCTAATGAAATTTGTGTTACAAAGTTATGGAATCCTGCTGTTGAACTAATGTTGGTTTAAAACCTTTCTCGACAGAACTATTTCGGTCGAATTCTGTCAACGGAATTGAAGGGAGCAGAATGATTGTGGTCAGTTCTTCTTAACTGAATGATTTTGGCCGAATAGTCCCAGTAAAATAATTTCGCTCCATTTTTACGTAAATATAGATTTTGGTTCACTCTTCATGTTAGAACAAATTTAATCAATTCTTTGTAATAGGACGATTTCGGTCAATACTTCTCAACCCAACAAATTCGACTAAATATTGGCAACAGTAAGCTTCAATTCTTTCCTAAAAATCTATTTCTATATATTGGCCTGCTCTTGCAAACAAAACAGTTTCTGTCCGTTTTCGCAGCAAAATGACTTTGACCGCTTCTTTCCAACAGAATGATGTCAATCAATTCTTCTCCATAGAACAGTTTCGATCGATTTTACTCGATTCATTCAAATGGACTGATTTTGATCAGCTCTGCGGAAGAGAATAATGTTGGTTGATTGTTTTCAATGCAATGGATTTCTCCGATTTCTTCCAATAGAACGAGATCTTCTTTTCTTACTTACAGACCAATTTCGGTTGATTTTTTGTAATAGAACAATTTTGGACAATTGTTTCTAATGAAGCGATTTCGATCGATTTTTTTTTCAAATAAACGTTTTCGTTCAGCTCCTTCTAACGGAACAACCTCGGTCGATATTTGCCAAAAATATGATTTTGTTTCCAACAAAAATATTATTTTCGATATAGAATATTATATATCGTTAGTTTGCAACAAAACAATTTCGATTGAATCTGGCAGAACGATTTTAACTGATTTTTTGCAACAGACCAATTTCGTTCAATTCTGCCCAATAGGCTTATTTCTATTGGTTCTTCGCAACAGAATTATTTGCAACGATTTCGATCGGTTCTTTTAATCAGTTGCCCATACCGAAAGACAATAGCACGCATTTTTCTCACAGACCAATCTCGATTATTTCTTCGCAGCAAAACGATTTTGAACGAAAAATTTCAGTCGATACTTCCCAAGAGAATGCCTTCGGTCTTAATGGATCGGTTTCCGTGCGTCCCTTTCTCTAGTTGAACGATTTCGGTCTAAGATGTTCGCGACAAATCGATTTTATAAGATCTTGCCAACATTCCGATTTCGGTTGATTCCGCAACAAAATGATTTTGGTTGATTCCTCCGGATATAACAGTATGGGGTGATTCCTTGCAATCAACCGACTTTGGTCGAATTTTCCGAACATAACAATAATATCAGTTGATTCATTCCAGTGGAACGATTCAGATTTCGCAAATGATTTTAATCGACGACTACTAAAAAAAACACTTTATATCAACTCTTCCACACAGACCACTTTCGGATGATTTCCCGCCATAAAACGATTTTAGTGGATGTTCTCCAACAGATTAATTTCAGTTGATTGGTTCCCAATAGGAAGATTTCTGTCAATTTTATCTAGTAAAGAGATTTTATTCAAATTCCAAATTGAACGATTCTTAATAAAACAATAGGTTTGATCGCTCCTTTCCAACAGAACAATTTGATATTTTTGAACAGAAATATCTTGATGGAACAGAAAAATTTTGGCCAATAGTTGCCATCGGAACGATTTCTTTCGATTTTATCTCACAGAACTATTTTAGCTGAATTTCCGGTACTTAAATACTGTATTCCAAATCTTGGACCTTAGCAATAATGAATCGAATATAATCTCCACAACAAAACAAATAAATATGGCCAATATGGGATTGATATCATTTACTACAATATCTATAATTGGTGTCGGGTAGACTTCAGAGAAATTTAACTATCCTGCATCGATAATTATAACCCCCTGACTTTATTCCATACAATTTATCTTTTAATAGTTTGAATTGTATTTAATAATGAATTGATGCTACTCCTATACGTTATTGGATAGGTGTCTCTGGTAAGTGACTAAAGCTCCGCCCAGTTCCCTTTGTGGTAAGTAAGGAAGATTTTGTTTTTATTATTCAGTTGAAACAAATATTATGTATCAAAATCTTTCTATCGAAAAATAAATATGTGTCAGTCCAATTGGTCAGTTTATGTTCCTATAGCATTTGATTATACCTACAACATAGTTGCTATAAACAACAATTTCCTCGTATCCGATCAATGAGATATGGGAGAGCTTCTCACATGCGGTCAGCTTAAACTCATTCTATTTCTAGACTCACTCAGCAGGATCACGCAGTTTAACTACGATTCCTAACGCCACAGGTTGAGAAGCATTTGCTAGACTTATCGATTATTCGACTACTCGACCACTGGAAGCGTTTGTCAGATACATCATTGAATCTGTGATCATTGGAACGATAGTCGTGTGCACTGACCAATGCGTCATGGTCGGTTACATCTACCTGTCTTTGAACACTTTTTAGGCTAACGAATTCCAATATTCCGTAGCGTTTAATTGGAATTATGACACCTTTATATTTGTGTGATAGGAGGCGCTCAAGCCATCATTTAAATAAATGTGATCCACGTATAAGCAGTTTTGTAGGTAAAATATGCGCTGATCCAGGATAATATCACTATGTTGCATAGTTGTATGGAGGCGCCTGGGTTTTCTGAATACATAAATAGTTAAACCATCTGAAGTAGCTTCCTAAAATATTTCTCCAGATACGCATCTTTAAATTTGGAAAGGGGTTAAGTAAATTAACTAAATGATATATTTTCCCCCCAAAAAACCGCCTTGGTGAATGTTGTCTCCGTAATGAGTTCTCCCATTGTATGTTTCTTTTGTTTTGCTGGAAAATTGAGTGCAAGCATAGGCCAGTGCGGTTCCAAAGAATGCCTTCAATTGGGATGATAAACGTGAATGACATAGCAAAGAAAGAGGCCAAACTTCAAAGTTTCATGGAGCATTGCAGCGCATTTATTGCCGGCCATTGGCAATCTGTGGACTCATTGGACTATTGGTCTTCTTGCTTGTAGTTTCGTTGTCTTAAAGTGCTAAACTACAGATGGACATTGGACACGCAACCTATGTTGCTCGTCATTACTGCGGGGTTGTTAATGTTGTTCGTCTTGCTAAGATTGAAGAGTTCTTTGCTGATTTTCAAGAATTACATTTCAATTGTGCCGATTTTCCAACATAAACAATTGGCAGTTAGCTTTGATGGTATACAAATAACTGGCACACAATCGCCAGTAATGTGTCCGTGATTACCGCTGCCCCTGCACTCCTCTTGGGACGATAAAGTATAGTATCTCTCTTTGGCAACAGCAATCGTTCTTAGTTGTTGCAACAAATGGTCATACATGCTAAGAACAACTTCGAATATTGCGGCATATGGCGGTGAGACCATTACTCGACTCGAGATTGTCTTGCCACTTCTTGGTAATGGCTGTTTTTGTTGCTGGAGTTGTGGGTAAAATAGGAAATGCATTTCACTTGACGAGAAGTGCAACAAAAACTCCACGTAATTGTTGTTATTATGAGTATTAAGAATTTTTAGTGTTCGGTTTTTTTTCCTGGTGGCGCGAAATATGGTCATTAAACGTCATGATAGCTTGTTTTCTTCCTCACACATAATAGACAGGCAAGTAAGAGTTGGTGGTGGCCACTTTGGGAACGAAGCGAGAAGAAAAGACAAGAAATTTTCAAAATATTATGTGCTAAGAAGAGGTGGGAAACAATGGTTTCAATATCGTACAATTTAAGGGTCCGCATTAGATTTTTGTGCAAGAAATTTGTTAGATAATGGGATCTTCTTCGAGAAAATGAGTTTAGGCGATTATAAGACATTTGTATTATTGGGCTGGTAAAAAAATAATTTCAGTCTTTTTACGCAAAGTAAATTTTAAAAATTTTTACTCAAGTGGAGCAACCGTGGCGCGATGGTTACTAAACACTTGTATCGCTTATATGATCGTGGATTCAGTCCCCGATACAGCCACTTATCATTATTTGAGTGGTGGTCATTTCGATGTGTCTGGTGAAAACTTCGAGTACTCGAGAACTCTTATCAACACTTCTCAGACTGTGATAAGTTAGAGTAGGTCTAAAAATAAAACACGTGCAATCTAACTGAACATGTAAGCTAACTAAATGCCAGAAACTCTCCCATGTCTCATTCAAGGGACAGTTTTAGTTAGTTTTAATTTACAATGTAAGTTCTATTTTGTTCAATGACAGACTTTTCGTGGTGAAACTCCATATAAAAAGAATGGTCGTGAAATTTCAGGCTACATCTTTCCACCAAACAGTATTACGTTTTTTTGCGAAGCAAATGCCTTTAAGTGGCAACGCCAACCTTCTTTTTATTGGTTTCCAAAACTGAATTAGGAATGACTTACATTTTGACATCATAATATATGTATTTTCTATAACACGTTTGTAAACATTTGAAGCGAAATAGTAATAAAAAGAAGACAATTCTACGAATTTGCAAATATTTTATCAAATTTATTATGGCGTAAAAACTTAAGCCGTTCAGATTTCGGTGTTGGAAACCAATGCAAAACAGCTGCAAATACCGCTACATTTTTTCACGAGAAAACGATGTCTCATGGAATTTTTCTCTTGTGGAAAGAGAACCTTAAAATCAAATAACAACAACAAATTTCTTTGCATTCCATGAATTGCATATGGGATATAAGGGAATTTGTTTTTGTTTATATAACATTTAATGTTTTTTTTTTTTTTGGAAGTACAAATCAGAAAGTAGTCATGAAACCCAGAGTATGGTGTACTTTACCAACTTTTTTTTGAGTACTACATTAATTTCGCAAAATATCGACATCATAATTAGATACTAAAAATTAATTCACTTCCTTAAGCGTTTACGACAGCAAGGTTAGATTAGATTTAGATCACTTAACCGTGAACTACGTCCATAACGTGAAGCGACTCTGAAATTTTCGCAATAACAAGGTAAGAGATGGGGAACATTGCAGTTTGGGCTAGACATAAAAATATTGTTAGGGCGAAACAGCAATCGGATATTTTACTTAAGTTGAAATAAATTATTTGCACCACGTTTAATAAACCAACATAAACATCATCTCAGTTCATTTCAATGTGTTGACCTAAATTATTTACTAACAATAAAAAAATTCTTTCACAACTTCCTACTTTGGTTTTGCACAAATCCTTTACATTCAAATTATATTGTAAACATTTTATCACAGCCTACAATTGCAATGAATTGCTGTGAAAAATGCAATTCCTTTTTGAAGTCAAACTTGTGGAAAATTTTTGTGTAATTCCAATACGAACGTGATACCAGAGAACATGGGTTATTAACAGGTTTATCTCCGCCATTGATATTGGAAAGAGGAATGGAAATGGGGAGATAGATGGGGGAATTTGGAATCCTTTTATTTGCCAATACGTGACAGCTTGACAATATGAATATTGTCCTAATTATGCTAGTGATATCGAATATAAAATAGAGAAAGTGGCAAAATATTTGCGTTGTCGATTATACTGAAATCTATGATTTATGGATACTAGTTTTGGGGGGAATATCAGTTTCCCTAATATTATACTAAAATCACAGCCGAAGCAGGAAATATGCCGTATAGTAAAAAGAAATTCATTGCGTTTCCGATAGATGATTTTAGTTATCTGTATCTCGCATTGTGTATTTGCCGTGAGGTTACACTAGATGGCGTGCTTAGACAGTTTAGTGATTGCTTGACCCAGTACTGTCTGAGAGCGCATCTCAGTTGGACACCAGCGAAGAGAAAGTTAGCAACTTTTTAAAATTTGCCTCCGTCAAAGGCGAAAACACGAGCCAATTGATAAAATAATGGAAAGCATTAATTCTGATCATCATGTAAGCACCACTTTGATTGTCCATAGAACTAAACATTGCACAATAAACCCGTTCGGAACTACTTGAACAAGGCTGGAAACAAAAAGAAACTCGATGTACGGATGCCAAGCAAATTAACATAAAAAACACCTCATGGATCAAATTTCCATTTGCGAATCGTTTGCAGAATCGCAATAAAATTAACCCATTTCCGAAACAAACGATGGCTAGTGATGAAAAGTCTATCGCTTAGGACGAGGCCAACCGAAAATGGTAGTGATCGAAAAGCGATAAGCAGGGGCAGTCTATTGGATGGTTTTTAAGTATCCAATTTATAGTTCTGACCTGCCACCAAGTGGTTACTATGAGAAAGGCATAATGGAATGAAACTTTCAAAATGGCAACAAGTTATCGAGACATACTTGATGTAAATCTAATTATTCTAACTACGTTGATTAAAGCCTTTAATGTTATGTACAAATAATGGAATCCTATACCGGAATTGATTTTAGAGTGACATAGCATGAGAGTAATTTCAGGCAATGTGTTTTACCCACGTGATGCAAATCTTTTTGATAGTTCTAAGTTCTAGTTTGAATCTTGCTTAAATGCTAGTTTATGGTTAAAGAAGGGTGTATTCTTTAACCATAAACCAGTATTTAAAATATGTATCTAATTCCTTTTAATATCCTTTAAAGAATATGAAACCTTATGGATTTTCAGCTTTTCTTTTAAATACTTCATGGAAAATTTGCAGCACTTTCCTAAATCAACTTCCCCTGATAAAATAGCAAATATTATGTTCCAACCAAAAAGGAACGAAGAGAATGCAAGCGCAAAAAGAAAACATCCTGTGAAATTGAACAAATGTTGCTACAAACACATTGCTGTTGGTGTCAGCAATATCGCAAAAATCCCTGAATAATGAAACTATGTGGAAATTGTGAGTTAAAAAACATAGGACCGTTTTCATTTCGCAGCGTTTTCTGAAAGCAACCAAGGAGAGGGACGATTTGAAGGAAGTGGACTCTGGTACTTTTTGCCATATTTAGTTAAACCAATAACCATTCATGTCTGTGATGTCTATGCCGTCGTTGTTGGTCGATGTTTGCTCTATATTCTCATAACCCAGAGCCAGAGCCAGCGACACAGCTAAAATCAATGTCTTTAGGTCTTTCGTCGGTCGGTCGGTCGTTATCATTGTGGATGTTGCGTTGTTGTTGCTGCCACATTTCACACAACTAGTTATCTAATGCGACTGCAGTAAAATATATGCATGTGTGAAATAAAACGCAAACCTACCTAATATAAAAATTAATGTTTTTAGACAGTGGAATGGCTGACCGGCCGGTCGTTTGTTTGATCACCACCCCATCACCACTACCACCACCGCCATCATCGCCATTACCAGCCGTTTATGGTGCAAGTGTGCAATTTTCACACCTGAAAACTTTAATTGAATAGTTTAGTTGGATTTGCTCGCATTCATGCCACCAAAACGTTTTAAGTTTTCAATGTGCGGCCGAATCAAAATGAACTGAGCGTGACCATTTTGTGCCTCAGCTATGTAATCAAAATTTTATGGAAAATTGGAAAAATTATATGAGCGGGTGCAAATTGTAATTGTCTTTGTTAGGGGGCTGAAAAAATTAATTAACGGGGAAATCCCTTAAAATGGCAAATAGATAAATGAATTTTGAAAATGTAATTAAATCCATGTAAGTACAAAATATTAACAATGATTGTTGACAATAACAGATGGCTCTTCTTTGTTAAGCACAGTAGGAGAGAAGACTGATGAGGTAAAAATAAAATTGAAATCAATGCAGAAATTTCAGTTAGATGAACTGACAAATGTATACAGCGATGTGGGCTGGAAGCGTTATCAATTTCACGCTATTGTAGCAACCAAACGGCTAATGATAGAGCACTCATTTTTTGACAAGTCTGTAATGCTGTTTACAAGCCTACGGAAGCATATCGTTTTGCGTCGCACTTAAATATTAATATCGAAATGTTATTTAAACGCATTATTGATTTGTATTTATTTGGATAATCCCAACCAACCATTGTTGATGAACTAAAACATTTACGTGTTTCTGTATTGGACCATTATACTCGTACGTTACACAGCAACATCGTCATAGAAGGAAGACGAAGGCCAGAATTTAACGTACATCCCGATAAAATGAAATTCAAATAGCATCAATTTCAATGTGTCTGCTCGAAGCATGGGACTCATAATTATGTATTATAATACAAAATTAACGACAATTGAAGTCCTACAAAATACAAAAAGATCTTTCCACTTGCAATATCCCTAGCAAGAGTACAGATGTTTTAACACTTGCACGTTGATGACGAATTGAAAATGTAGGCTTTTCTGCTGAAAATGTTTGTACGGCTCGGCGATATGCAAACAAGCAAAACGATTGTGTGCGGCTGGAGTGCAAATCAAAAGATAAATTAAAACAACGACCTGAATAGGATGCTCAACATTTGTTTTCATTGAACGGGGGTGAAGGTAAATCACCAGATCTACCGTGAAGAAATTTCAAGCTATGCTTTATTATCTTGTGCGCATAAACAGCTTGCTAGAAATCATTGGACATTTCAAAAAGAATCGACACTATCCCTCAAAGGATCTTCAAGACCAAAATTTTTGCAAGAAAATGTTCTTAACTTCATTTCGGTACAACAATGGCCACTAAATTCACAGGACCCTATACCCAATGAATTTTTCACACCGTTCACTTTGGAGGCCAAAGTATCAACTAAAAAATATGAAACAGTCAATGTCTTAAAAATTGGTTTTCGCTGAAAATGCGACTAAACGCCATCAGATCACCATCAGGCATGACAAGGTAGGCTACATAAAAAATAACATAGTTTTCTTAAAATTTGAAATATCTTTATGATATTCTGAAGTTTTGAAATAAAACAAATCAAAATGTATTATATTATTTCATTTTTAATTGCTAACACTTCGAACGCCTACCCCTGTCCATACTTTCACCCAACGTCCGTTAGGGTCAGTGACAAGATAAGCTATATTCTTGCCAAAAAATTCTCTACATTGAGAGATAATAAAAAAAGAAGCAAAATTATAACTTACTAAATCTGGCGCTTACAAATTCTGGAACAATCAATGAGTTGTGCTCAATAGTCCAATTTGTATGTGTTCCCGAAGTCGTTCCCTAAACATTTTTTTTTTTTTGAAAATTCAGTCTATTTTGAATCGCAGAAATAATGTTATCAAACGTCTAATATTTACCAAATTATAATGAATTGTGTGCAATTGATTGAAAGATATGAATCTAAGAATATGTGAGTTCAGTTATGCAAGCGGTATGGACGGTGCCAGGAAGAGCGTGGTTATGCCATCGATTTTTTTCAAATTTTTCCAGAAATTTTTTTGCAGTACTACTGACAAATATTTAAACTATTTCTGTTTACAATTTGGAGTTTACCGGGTAAATATCAAATTTCGATAAACTAGTTAATTTGTGTGTAAATTCTCAGAGTGGGCGGGGCAAACCCTTCCATATTTTTTCTCGGAACTACGTTTATTAAGCACATGATATGTGGCAAAATAACTGAATTCAGTACATTTTTTTAAGATATGTGTAAACCTAAGAATACAGGGGTTAAATCGGTTATTTGTATGGGTGGTATAATAAGGGAAGTGGTTTTTTGGTCAATTTTTTTCAAAGTTTTATCAACCATTGTAAGTTCATACAATGAACAAACATCTATGATACTCCAGTTTACTAATTAGGATTTACAGAGAAAAGTTTGAATTTTGAGAAATACCGGAATTTATATGAGAGATACCAGAAGTGACCATTAGTATGATCCACGTATATTTTCAGTAAAGTACTAAAGTAAAGTAAAAGCTTGCTTGACACACCAAATTTGATTGAATTGAGTGCAATTGAATATATGATAAGAACCCAAGAATGTATGGGCTTAATCGGAGAACTTCTCAATTTATATGGTAGATACCAGAAGGAATGGGATGATATACTATATTTACAATCCCCGATTATGATCTTACAAAATTGTAGGCAGCGCCAAATTTTAAGAAGTTTCATAAGGACTTGCGTTAGTTATCGTCTCTATCACCTACCGGAGATTGCTTAAAAAGTTAAGAAAAACACATTTGATCAAAAGACATTTGACACTTTAAACGCTCTCTTGTGGTTGCTACATTTTGGCTGCATCAAATGATAAATAATTTCATTCCTCCGAATGGTGTTGTAATTATAAGTTGCACAATAAATATGAGATTTTCTTAAAATTATGATTCAAATCGGTCTCACCCATCCATATCTATTTGGTAAAAACTGTTAAAACTTACCTGAAAAGAAAAATAAAATAGGCATTAATTTAAAGATAAATTGGAAACTGATATCTAAAAAAAAATCTACTAAAAGAAGTTGGTGGGAAAAATCAAAAATTTACCACGCAAGTTCATACTTTCAAATCGATCCAACTTTTATAGTTTTCGGTTGATTTAAATTCATAAAATTTTGTTTTATGTCCAGAAAATTTAAAATTTATAGAAAATCAAAGTAGATAAAAGTTATGTTGTAAAGGGTGTCCCAACAAGAACGCAAGTTTTAAATTTTAAATAACACAGTTATTTAAAAAAAAAATCCTGAAACATTATTATATCGTAAAGTAGACAGAATGAGGTTATGTATGGAACAACACATCGGGCAGGTGGCTGTCACGGCTTTGCTGGCATACACGCGATCTTTTAATGAAATTTTCAATGACGTTTTTGCATAAATGCTGCGGTATTTCATTAATGCAGCGTTCAATTTCCTCTTTTAAGATTTGAGTCGTCGTTGACTTATTCGCATAAACCATCGACTTCAAAAAACCCAAAAGAAAAAAAGTTTAATGGTGTTAAATCGCACGATCTAGGCGGCCAATTCTGGTCTCCAAAACGCGAAATAACACGACCGGGAAATGACTGATGCAGCAATTGAATTATTTCTCTAGCTGCATGACATTTGGCGCCGTCTTGTTGAAACCACTTGCCCTCCACATTCATTTCTTCAATTCTAGACACGAAAAAACTGGTTATCATTCCACGATACCGAACACCATTGACTGTCTTGCGTTCTTGTTGGGACACCCTTTATATAAGGGGCGGTTCTTCTGGAGGTACTTTTTCCAACAGGGATTTTATAATAGATTAAACTGTCAAAGTATATTTTTTCGTTCATTATTGTTTGGCATTCCGTCATGGAAAAACTTTGCCAGGTACAGCGTCTACATGATATGAAAATCAGCATCCCACGAGGAATGTGTCCGTCAAACTATGACGATTCAGTGAATTATTAACTTCATGCCTAACTTATCCGACGTCACACTTCTAGAGGCTACGTGAAGTGTAAAATTCACTTGAGTACTTGATAGAGCAATTGACAGGCAACATTACTCGCGCCATTCACAAATATCACTCGAAATTTTTGAATGTGTTATCGAAAATTGGAACCTCAGAATAGAGCATGTTAGATGCAGAAACAACTAGAATTTAAATATTTTTTTTCTATTTGTTTTCTATTTTTTAAGAAACTTCTAAATATTTTCTATGCACTCCTTCCCGAGTCTGCGAATTTTCCCCCGAAAGTTCAGCCTTCTGTTCTTTATACATATAAATCATCCAGATAGGTTTTCCTCACTTTAGGAAATGGGTTAACATATTTTGAGTTCAGTTAAATTGCCCCAACATAAAGATTTCTTCCATAAATATATGTATATCTGAAAAAGTCTGAAAACGTTTGTTATATCGAAGTTAAACGTATCATTGTTACACTGGGGTCACATAGAAGAGATCTACGTGGTTAGTTTTAGATATAAAACGGCAAATTATTCTGTCCTTTTACGCGGAATGGTTGGTAAAAGTTTAAGCTATCACATTTTGAATTCCCTCAAGTACGAGTTTCAGGAAAAGAGCCACTTATAATATATTAGATATGAATTTAGCATCTACAGTGTGGCTGGTGAATTCTGCTGCATTAAGACATTAACTATTCTAATTCGATGGAGGGTTGTCGCTTTAATTGCCTCAATTGCATCGCTTTCAAACATTCTAATTTATTGGTATTGTTTTGCAAACTTCATATTTGCAATAAGTTTCATTCCTCTTTACCAGAGCCAGTAGACTTTCAGAGCAAACGGAATGTGAATTTTTTGGAAATCAGCTTCAGAAAGTTGAAAAGGTTTTCTTAATGCTGGAAAGGAAAAATTCTTTGAACATCTTCAAGTGATATCTTCATTTGCCTACATAAAACACAAAATATTTATTATTCGTTCAAATTTATTACATATCACCTTCGAAAAAGGATTCTTCCGAAATTCCACAAGTTTACACATGTATTATAACGTAAAAATGTAAATTATTCCGATTTCAGTGTTGGAAAGCAACATAAAACGGCTGGCGTTGCCATTTTAAGAAATATTTCGCCTGGGAAAAACGTGATACTGTTGATGAGAAAATTTAGCTTAAACATTTGATTATTTATTTCATGACAATTTGTTTATATGGAGTTTGAACGCAAAAAGAAGGCATGGCACCAGCCTTTAGTTAAAAAATTTAACTTAACAAATTAACATTTCACATACTGCATCTTACATAAATAACAACATTAGTTTATGATTTTTGCAAATTTATAACTTGTAAAACATTTTTAACAAAATGATGGAGACAATAAAACGAAACAAAATGGAATCGTAAATAAGTCATTAAAAAACGTAATGACCACATTACGGCCATCTAATGATCAGCTTAGCGCGCTGCTGGTGAAACTTAACAGCAGCCACAACAATGGTGATGGAAGCTCAAATTGGCATTAAAGGGGGGAACGCAAACGTAACAGCACCAAAGGCAACAGCAATAGCAACAGAAGTGGACGTATCAACGACATTATTCAGTACGTTGGCATGATGCGGCATTCGGTGGTTCGTTCGGCCGGTCGGTCAAATCGCAGAAACCTAAACAACTTGCAGCACGAGTCATATAAAACTTGATGTACAGCATTTTAAAGACCCGGCGACAACAGCACAGAAACAACAAAAACAATTGCAGAAAAAACAACATTGCTGCTGGGGCTGTTGTCGTTGTTGTTGTTGTTGTGTTTTTCATCAACATTATGGTTAATGTTATTAGCTTCACAATGAATTGTGGATCAGTCATTCACTCGCTCACTCACTGGCGGCTTTGTTTTATTGCTGTTTGCCAATAATGAAAAAGCAACAAAAAAAACCTATAAAACAACAATCAGACGTTGGGGCAAAATATAGGTCAGTTATGACAGTTAAGACTTTGTGGCACATTGTTGCGATCTTACAAGATTGTGTGCGATTGTTTTCAGGAAACGGTGGAAGAAGGCGACGCCTTCTAACGAATGCAATTATTTAATTGGAAGAAAAAAACACGAGAAGTATAGACAAATGAGTGTTATAGACTGTAAATTCTAGGTCAAATTGCGTTTGAGTAGCAACAAAGCCTTTGAATTAATAGGCTAACCTGGAGTTAAAGTCTTATTAACTAATCGGCAATAAAATACATATTACAGGTCAAATCCTAAAAAGTCCAATGCGTTCAAAATATTCACTTCCGCTAAAATGAAGAACCAATCACACAACAAACTGAAGTGGGAGGAAGTTTTTCACCTAAGGCATTTTAATTACTATTCTAAAAACTGTATCTGTCGTCTTTAAGAAGTCTAGCCCATCTTAGTCCTTTTGAAATCGAAAAATTTCAACCTATTGAGAGTGCAAATAAGTTTACGGCGTTTCACAAAAGATGGCCCCATTAGTTAATGATAGTTAAAACTGTCAGATATAAAACTTCATATTGCAAGGTTAAACATAGGTAACACCCTAACGGTGAAATATTAGCCAATTTGTAACAATTTTGAATTTTGGACCGAATAAGCATCATATGCGGGAACTTTGTTGTTTACTTGTTTAATTTGAAGAAATCTACATTTAGAGGCATATGGGGAGGGTTTGCTTTAAGTCGATGAAGTTGACTTGAGTGATTTCAAAAATTAAAGAACGATGAATTTGATGTGGAAGACAGAGAGTACAGCGGAAAATTGAAATGTACGAAAAGCAGAATTGAAATCATTACTGAGGTCAGATTTGGTAAAAATGCAAGAAGAATTTACAATTACATTAGGGGAAACTTAATAAAAAATAACTCAAAAAAAAAAAAAAAAAAAATGGTAATAATAATAATAATTCTCTTCAATTCTATGATTGAGAGCGGGGCAGTTAAACGAAACCGAAAGTTAATTTTAAAAGCAGTTACTAAACCTGCTGATTACTCGACTACTAGAAATGTTAGAAATTCAATATTTCATCGTACACAATTGTTAGAAATGATTAAAAAAAAAAAAGAAAAAGAAATTTGACTTCGTATTAAATGACGCCTTGAAATGTTAAAGTCGCTTTTACCCATGTGAAATGCTGCTTGTCAGGCATAAATAAATGGATTTTTGCACGCATTTTTCCATTACAATAACCCAAAGAATAGGAGATCATGGATACCACATGGACTTCAATATCGACAGTCAAGTCGAATATTCATGATAAAAACGCATGTTGTATGTTTAGTAGGATCGACTTGGAGTCATACATTATGAGTTGATTGAACAGAACGAAACCATTTGCAAGGCTCTCTACCTGATACGGTTAATGAGATTGGACTAAGCAATTAAGGAAAAACATGCACACTCCTACTCAAGGGACGATACAATTATTTTGTTGCATAATATTATTCATACACATATTGCGGCGCTAATCAGAGTCTATTTAGGAACTCCCAATTGAGGAGTCCTGGCCCACCAGCCATATTCACCAGGCTGTTATCACTTGTTCCAATCGATGACATGGCCTGTTTGAGCAACGCTTCAAGTGATTCCAATCTATGTCTATATGAAAAGACTCTCTCCCAAGACGTTTTTCTATTCCAAAATGTCTTCCGAAAAATTCACTATCCTGTATATTCCTCTTCTATCTGAAAAGAGATTTCCAAGTCAACGTTTCCTTATGAAAAGATCATTCCAAGATAATTTTTCTATAATTTCTTAAACCGCTATTTACATGAAAAATCTCCTCTAGTTTTCATAGTTTTCTATATTAAAATGTTCCTCCAAGATGGGTGTCTGTTTTAAAAGTGTGTTCCAAACCATACCCTCTTATGAGAAGTGTTCTCAGAAATACACTTTTATGTGAAAAGTTATCTTAGCCATATTTCTAATGAAAAGTGTTTTCGTGTGTTTTTTTTATAGTTTTCCTATATAAAGATTATATATAAGAAAGTGCTTATCTCTATATGATCCTACATGAAAAGTGACATCTCATATACATTTTGGTCATGTTACAGATAATCTTTCAAAACACATTTCTATATGAAAATCGTCTTCCACTACGCACTTCTATATGGAAATTGTCTTCCCAGATACAACCCGATATTAGAATTGTAGTCCGAAACATGTCTTCCACGAAACTTTTTTATACGAAAATTTTATTCTACGAAATTGTTCAGTACAAAAATTTTTTTTCTCGAAATTGGTCTATATGAAAAGCGTTTTCCATTAAACTTTTCTATATGAAAAGCGTCTTCCATGAAACTTTTCTGTACGAAAAGTGTCATCTACGAAACTTTTCTGTAGGAAAAGTGAATTCCATGAAATTTTTCTATACAAAAGTGTCCTCCGTGAAACTTTTCTTAAAAAAAAATGTCTTCCATGCGAAACTTTTCTATACGAAAAGTATTTTCTATGAAGCTTTTCTGTACGAAAAGTGTCTTCTACGACGCTTTTATATACGAAAAGTGTCTTTTACGACGCTTTTTTATATGTAAAGTGTCTTCTACGACGCTTCTCTATACGAAAAGTGTCTTCTACGACGATTTTCTATACGAAAAGTGTCTTCTACGATGCTTTTCTATACGAAAAGTGTCTTCTACGACGCTTTTCTATACGAAAGGTGTCTTCTACGACGCTTTTCTATACGAAAAGTGTCTTCTAGGACGGTTTCCTATACGAGAAGTGTCTTCTACGACGCTTTTCTATACGAAAAGTATTTTCTGTGAAAATTTTCTGTGTGGGAAGTGTATTCCAAGCTATACTAAAAGTGTTTTCCGTGATACTTTTCTTTAAGACAAGTTCATGTTACTGTCTATTGGAAAATAGTATTATCTTCCAGTGTTCTTTCTTCCCTATATAAGAAAGGTGTCTTCCGTGAAATGTTTCCATAAGAAAAGTGTCTTCCATAAAACTGTGTTGTGGGAAAATTGGTTTCAGTGATTCTTTTCTCTTTCATAAGAAAAGAGTTTTCTCTATAAAAAGTTTGTCATATGATAATTTTCTATAAAAAAAATTCTTCCATTTCTTGTTTCCTATAAGAAGGGTGGCTTCAATTCTACTTTTCTGTAGAAAAAGAGTCTTCCATGGAGCTTTTCTGAGAAAAAAGGGAATTCCGTGAAATTATTCTACACAAAATATCTTACAAAATTGAATTTTTGGATTTTGGATTTTTTTGTTAATATGGATAATTTGGTCAACACTCACTTCAATCATTTTCATTAAACAAACCACATGCAGAGCTGCATAATTCAGCACAGTCTTACAAATGAACTCAAATATTATAAAACGTTAATAAGCAATCGACTTTCAGTTAATCGCACTTAGCATGGGTTTTAATATCGCCACCTAAAATTTGTTAAAGAATTCAACTTTATTAATATTTATTCCCATTTTAGATGGATATCCGTTAAACGTTTAATTACTTTTGAAAGCGCTGCAAGTTAGGTCGTCGGCTTTGGCTATGAAACCCAGCAGTGACAGCATAGATTTCCAATTTGCAAAACTTATTGTTTCTATTATATTCCTCCCTGGCTTTTGCATTCGTTCAATGTGAGCTGAGGTTGGCAATTATCAAAGTGATCAAAGTGCCTTGAAAAGTATTTGCGCTGCGCCATATGACTGTCATGAATGGAATCAAAGAATTGTTTCGGATTTAACGTGTTTTGTTTTAAGTTCGAAGGCGAAAATGTAGTGCACACGTGTTCCCAACTGCTGCCGTAGCAAAGTTTCCCAATACCTCAAATCCCTCTCAAACTGCCCGCCAAACCCTCCACCAAATATTTTCCATACACGAATGGTAACATAATGGAAATATGTTTAATAGCATGGATTTATTTATGTCTATTTGGGATATTAGAAAAGGATATTCGACGAACGAGAGAGAATTAACAACATTTGTTACATGTTTGGAACAGGTTTGGTTGTTTTTCGATTTAGACATGCATGACAAAGATTTCCAGATGGTGGTAGCAGGGAACTGGCGAATTGTGACCAAGATAGACACGTGTGGTCAAGCGAACTTGGTTGTACGATTACGATTTTCTGTGACTTTTTCTTATAGGATTTTGGTTCAATTTAATGCAATTAAATTGAAAATAACCGTATTTATTCAGGTCCAAAACTTAACCCTGATTAATAGATTATGATAGTGATGACGAGCTCTGAAAGGAGAGACACTGAAAATGAAACCCTTAACTGATATTTATCAGTAAACTGGTGTTGAATTTTTATATGAATTTTTATGTTTGGCCACAAATAGATTGAGAAAATCTCGCAAGTTATGCTGAAAATGGATTGCTATAAGCAAGTGCAACTCTTTCCCCGAAAACGTCGATCTCCTGAACCAAGATAGATGGTGAAAAACAAAGGTGAAAGTGTTAAAATTACGAAGGTGCCCAGTGGGTCACTACTGCAGATGCTAACGCACAAGGAATTTAGGCATTCTATTCTTGAAGTCGAATATATGAGGTGGCAGATGAATAGTAATACTTTAGGAATCTCAAGGAACTTTTTCTATTAATTCATATAAATTTGTTGGTTTTAGATTTTAAACTTTATCATTAAACATATGATAAGAGAATAGGAAACCATCTTATTAGGAAATTTTCGATGCAATTCGGCTATAATAGATCCGGCTATGAAACACGTTGGGGTATATCCTAGTCCTTGAAAGAAAATCACTTTCATTATCTTTAAGAAACATCTTGCTAACAACCTTCAACATTTTTCGTGTGGAAAAGTTTCTAATGGAACACTTTTCATATGAAAAAGGTTTACATGCATTTCATTTTAAATGTTGTCGCATTTGACAGTCTACCATCACTGCATATGGGAGGTTGCAGCATCCCTTAATTGCGGAAACCATCCGAAAGCGTTTGTGAGTGCCCGTTTGTGCAGTGTTACGATTTTTGTAAATTAGAAATGATTGTGATGTAAAAACGTTGTATTCGCTGCTAGATGAATAAAAATGTAGGTACGGCTGCGTTTAAATTCAGCTATCTTGGAAATAAGGCAGGTATTTTCACGAGTGATACAGCGGAAATTGTAATATTTCTCCGTGGAATTTTTCTACGTGTGAAAATGTCTAAAAATTTTTCTCAAGTGGAAAGAGAACACCTAAATCCCCCACAAGGAACTTCTGTTCGCAGCTAGATGAATAAAAATGCTGGTCCAGCTACGTTTAAATTCAGCTGCCTAGGAAATATGACAGGCATTTCTATCAAGAGCAAAGAGAACACCTAAAGCCTTCAACTAAACTTAGATATTAAGACGTTTTATCTAATACGTTTCTAAAATACGCTTCGTTTTTTGAAATTTCACAATTACTTCTGGAAAACATGTGGAACAACATTATTGTTTGGTAATAGTCTTAGCAAACTTAATTAGATCCTTTTACCAAAGGAGGACGAGAACTAATTAAAGACGAAGAACGACCCGTATGACTATAAATCTCTACCGATATAAGACATTTTCAACATATATATATTTTAGTATATATTTTAGTATACATTTAGTATATTTTAAAAGATATTTGGGCCCTCAGACGCATCAGATGACCGTCGTGTTAAAACCTGTGAAGAAATAATTTTTAACTAGATGGATATTTTAACTACTTAGTATATTTTAAAAGATATTTGGGCCCTCAGACGCATCAAATGACCGTCGTGTTAAAATCTGTGAAGAAATAATTTTTAACTACCAGCATATTGTAAATGATTATGACCCAGAAACAACTGGCTAACCGAGTGATTATCGTGCTAAAGGTGTACCAAAACCGGAAACATCGCTCTAAATTTGTTTAAAAATTCGGGCTATGCTGACAATTTTTTTTTGTGATAACTTGAATTGTGCTTGTCGTTTGCATGAAACCATTCTCAAAAATAGTCCGGATTTATGGACAGACAGCTCTTGTCTCTTGCCTCTACTATTCGTGAGATTTTCGCTAAAAATTCAATTCATGGAGCGATATTACCATATTCGCGTGGTTTAGCACCGTGGGATCTCTGGATGTTTTTACAAATAAAGGATGTATAATATATTTATATTCGTATATTATACTGTAATTTTCTTTTATGTATGTATTGTTGTATATGTGGTATAATGCGTATTCAGAATAATACTATTCAAAAGTATATAATTTGTTTTATTAAGCCGTTGTTATCTCCCACATTTACGCTAAAAGTCCTCCCAATGTTTTTCCACTTGTTTCCTTTCACTTTTCCCCCACTTGTGCATAGTCTACATAATATTTTGTAGCCAATAAATATCATATCTGCCGTAAAAAATCTCCCTTATATGTATGCCCAGGGGAACTAAAATATGATTTTAAATTCACTTTAATAAACATGAAAATGTAAACAAAATCACAATTTTATTGTCCCCGCAATTGAATTTGCGCTTTTGCCCGGCACAAAAACTCATAAATTGCACAGAACGAAAATGAAATTAACCAATTCAAAAATGTATAATAATTTACCATTAAAATGCTTAAATGACTCTTAAGTAAACTCAACAAATGTTCCACCAGTCATATTGCAGCTTGCGCTGATTGTACTGACCAAATGGGCCTGCTACTGCCACACGGAATCTGGGTGTGTCTTACGCAAAATAGAGTTGAACACCAGACAAAAAAATCACAACGAAACCGGCAGGCAGGCCCATAAAACTACTGTAAATTTGTGTAAAACTTATGAAAATGTTTTCATTTTCATGCACACGGAGGGGAAACAACAAATCAAAGGTGCAGGCAAGTAATAAGAAAACGTTAAGATTTGTATGATAGATAGCGCTGCAAACTTGGCTTCATATTCCAAAATTAAAATCAACACAAATATTTTGAGAATGTTCAAACAGACAACTTTGCTGATAAGAAACATGAAATTAACGATGTCAGGATAAAATCGACATGATTTCTTTGATTATGTACAAACAAGAAAAGTGGTTCAATTGGAATGAGAGGATAGCAGATACAGAGAGATACATCAGTCAAGCCAAATATTTGATTAATAACAAAAACATTTTAGAATGGTGATGCAATGGAATCAACCGTGAGTATTTTATGGAAAATATTTGTATAGGGGCGAAGACATTAAAGAAAATGCGAGTAAATATATAAAAAAAGGTAGGAATAGAGTCGAGTTTATTCGTTATTATTGTTTTTTTTTCTTGTTTTAACGCGTACTTACGACCTACCCCATTCCAAATTCGCTGCAGTATAGAAAAATTTCAAAACAACGATTTTTGAAAATACAAAATATATTCACATCTTGTTATGTGCACGAGAATTAGTTTTTTTGTTTCGTTATTATTGTTTACACTCTTAAGACGAATATTGTCCTCTAGGCTTGATTTCAAAATTTCATATATTTTAAAAGTTATACCTAGTTTTCATAATAGCGATTTTTTGAAAAACGCTTAATAACTCAGTAAACAGGAAGTTTCGAGTTAAATCGATTTGTCTTGCAAGCAGAGAAGTTTAAACTAAATACTGTTCTCTTTAACTAATATCCAATAGAAGTCTCTTTTGGCAAATTTTGAGCAACTGCCTCATTTATTTTTCGTATTTGTCATTAAATGAAAGCTAATAACATGAGGAATTCACAACGTAATGACAAAAACGATGTTCAAATTTGGGATAAGATCTTTTGCAAAGTCTAAAAAAATGATCAAAATTATATAGTAACTCTGCTCCAACAAGTTCAATGATCAATTGAATTTCGTTGGGGTCGTATATGCACATCACCAAACTGTCTACATTACCGTTTGAAAGCATTTAGCACAAAACAACACCGTAGTGGGTTGCCTGCTGGCTGTATGTATATCATGTCTCAGACGTTAACCAGCTGTGTAGACAAAAAATAATTGGCATGACGGTGGCAGAATTTGTCTCAATTTATTAAGAAGGTACATGTCTGAGTTCAGGTTCCACAAAAAAATGAGTTCAGGTTCCCAGCAGTAGATGAAACAGAACCAATATAAAATGGTAAAGTTAGACATAAAGAAATATCTATACAGAAAAAGGGGGAGATTTATTTCCTTTTATGATTACAAAACCTATGTCTCCACATACTTCTCAATCACAACTTCAATTACAAACCGTCAGCCAGATACTTTGCTGTACGATGTGTTGTACATCACAGACAACGAATTTTAACTTTCTAACAGTCACTTTTTAATATAAAAAGTGTTTGAATAGGAAATGTTCTGTATAGAAAGGTCCCAAACAGAGAACTTTCTGTATAAAAGTGCGTTAGGCGGAGAGGAAAAGAACTCAGAGGAATATTCCGAATACAAATAATTTCTCAGCGGTTTATGAGTGAAGTGTATTAAAAAAACATTTACTATTTACTGGAAGATTCCCAAGAAAAACATTTACTATAAATGTGATTTAGCAGAGGTTTTTCAATACGTAAAGTATCTCTGCACATGAAAATAACTCAGTAGAGCTTCTTCTATAGGATATATCCATAAGGATATATATGATAAGTATGATTTGTGTTTCAGTAGATCTTTTCTTCTTTAGAACTGTTTTGGAAACAGCAAAGTGTGTTATATGATATTTTTCCACATCAAAAATATTTTACTCAAGGTGTCTCAACTGAGACACTTTCAAATATGAGAATACTGTTAGCAGAAAAATCTGTACGGAAAATATATCTGCGGTCACAACCCGTAACAGCCTAACTCGAGTTAGGACACAATTATTAGCACCATCGTATTCAGCGTATCTAAATTTATTTGCTCTAAATTTTTCATGTTTGTATCTCTTCTAGGAAGGCAATTAATCCTAAAAAACCTAATAGCTTAAGTTATTTTTCTAAACGACTGTTTTGGCATAACTGCCTAAGTCAATTTAGGATTACAACAAATATAAACATTATTTTTTCATCATTGCCTAAATCAACTTAAGTCGTTAATCCAAAAAAATCTAAAATATTTTGACATAGAATAATAATTTATGTCAATTTAGCCGCACTTAAAGTTTTTTTATTTGATCTGGAATAATAGCCTAACTCAACTTGAACTTTTTGACTTTCTTTCGTTCAACAATTCATAAGAGCCTAAGTGTCTTTTTCGATAATATCTTTTGACTGCGAGAATAAACAACTATTTTTTGTTAACAACTAAGTAAAGAAATTCGTTTCCTTGGAATCTGTAGCAAAGTTTTCCAAAAACACCTTCTTCTGATTTTCTTGATTTTTTTATTATAAAATTATTTTTTGATTATAAAATTATCTTAGCAGAGATTTTTATATATGAAAGATATTAATTGAGAAAAATATCCGTAGAAAAATTTATACTAAATATCTATATGAAAACTGTCGCTGGAGTCTCATTTCTGTATGAGTCGTCTTTTGCATATGAAAATGTCTCATCAGAGATTTTTTTATATGAAATTTTTTCAGCACATACTTTCTAGAAGAAAAAAGCTACTTGAGAAGAGCTCTTCAGCAGGCATTTTTCCTGCAAAGTCTTTTGTACCCGTATACGAAAATGTCTTTGTGTAGACTTTCCATTTTTCTTCTTATGTATAAAAATTGCTACAACACAATTGAAGAATCTCAGTAGGAAAATCTATACTAAATATCTATATGAAAAATAGTTTGAAACATATTTTCCACATAAAGAATCTCGAAGTCTTTTGCATATGAAAATATCTCATCACAGATTTTCCTATACATATAAAGTGGTTTCGGTACAGATTTTTTTGAAGAAAAAAGGTACCTGAGAAGAAGCTCTACAGAGAAAAATATTACAATAATGGCGCCTATTTTTATATTATTTTATTGGTTCGATTGCTTCTACTAGAATCCAGTATAAGGTACTGGTGGCTGATAGTTAAATCTTTTTTTTATAAATGGAAAGTAACGTTTAATGAAGTGGCTTGCGGAACCTACAGCGCATTAATTGTCCTATTGTACTATTGTAGGATTTTGCTAACATTTGGTAAATAGTTTCATAGAATCCCTCTTTTTTGACAAATAGTACAAACAGTAATTTTTATCTTAGATTTTTTCAATATGATCCGAGCTTAAATGTAGATTCTATTATACTCGTATTTATCCTTTCACTTAACGAATTATTTATCTGAATTAACATCTTTGGAATTTACTTCCAGGAAAGTGCAATTCTACTATTCCTTTTGAAGTACTGAAAACGGAATTTATTCGGAATGATTTCTATTTTTTTTTTTTGCTGAGTTGTTCTCCATATAAAGTTCGTTGTAGTGATGTACTCGTACTATCTCATATAGCCATACGTGCATTTACTGAAGTGACTCTTGTGCCATCTATTGTTCATTAACTGTACTTTTTTACATCATTGCTGCACAAGTGAATACAGTGGCAGCCGGCAGACGACTATCGCTGTTTTTCTCTAAACAATTAAACTAATATGTTTTTCTTTCATTTTTAGTATTTTAGTCAATACAAATAGGAAAAAATCAAATAAAAGTTCTTTTGTTATTTGTTTTACACAAAACTATTAGAACAACCAACAAAAAGGGGGGAAAATTCTGTCAACTTTAAATGAACTTGAGCTGCAACAAAACAGCAACAGACAATAAATGTAAGAAACACCCACATCGAAGTGCCCCCAATGGTTGCAACTACATAGAATATTTTGTTACAACGACAAAGACATAACACAAAAAAAAAACCGACTATGTCAAATAAAACATGTTTGCCGGTGGTCAGTCAAGACAACTCACAAAGTCGAACACGTTGGATCGTTCGAAATGTGATAAAATATTAGCCGTCGATTAATATTTTATCTAACGGCTTTGAAGCGAGCTTTAAAAAAGGAAATGCAGGTCTGACCAGAGCAAACGGACAAGGTTAGAAATCACTCATACTTTGAATGCTACTGTAGTTCAAGATGAAAAATGTCAGTGTTGGCTGGCAAATCAATTTTAAAGTATAAAAAAAGTTTCGCATAGAATATATTTTTATAGGGAAAGTCTTCCAAAAGTTAATCATCAGATGCCGTTTTTGAAGCTAATTGTACATTAAAGTATTCCATTCTCATATGCATTATTATTTGTACTCCTACAGAATTTATGTACGAAAAATATTGCTAAAATACCCTCGCAATAGGATGAATGACAAAGGATCCTAAAAGTGAAAGATATACAGTCATGACGGTAAATTCTGTGCATATATATGCTGTATATAATGCCGTAGGAGAGCAAGGATGTCATTTTCATTGCTGGAATTCCCACAAGATTTTCTAGCATGTATTTCTGGCAAGTGTCTGTTGTAAGGCCACCTTCCATAAACAGTAATTGAAGACATTTTTCTCCAATTACACCGTCCGTTACATGAAAAGAAATATGGAGTGGGATTCTCAGACCTACAAACCCTAAAAGAAGACCTAAAATAAAAGGCCCAAACTTTGGCCCAAAAAGTAAAAATGATGATTTTGATTTTAATCAGAATTTCCAAAAAGATCAATAGAATTTTCATTTGAAACTTAAAAATTTATTTGAGAATCTGAAATTGCATTCACACAAATGTCTTGCATATGGGAGTTACACTTTACCTTTTACAATTGAAATTGAGAAATTCACAATCGAAATCTGCGAGATGCTTGCGTTGAAGTCGGACAACACTTTTTAATTGAAACTAAACATTTGGAAATTATAAATTTCATATGCTCTCTATATTAGCACAAAATATACATCGAAAATTAGAGGTTTTCTCTTAATATCAGGAAATGATCATCAACAGTAATTGAGAGGTTCCATTTGATTTTGAGAAAAGAACCTTCCATATTAAGTTTTTAAATTCCATATTCAGAAAATGTTTAATGCGATTGTGAATTATCCATATAAAATCAAAAAGTTCGCATATAATGTGTATATTAGAGTGCTCGTAAAAAATCATCTTTGAACTTATCTTGATGCAAAATTCGATTAAAGACTTTTTACTGTATCCGACTGTACAGCCAGCTAATTCTAATAATTATTTTTTCATTTTATAACTCATTTATTAGTATTTTCTAAGTTTTGGCACCAATAACACAAATTATAATTTATATAATTTTGCTTAAGTACCAAACCTGACTAACCAAAGAGGGGTAGCCCTAATATTTACCAATATTGGAAGAATTTGCTTTACCCTTTCCGGCACAACCGAGTAACAATTGCGCTTTCCTTAATAATAAATAAAATAATCTTATTTTCAGCTATACTTTTTCCAACATTAAATGGAAATTCACAATTGGGTGTGAAATGGTGGTGGATTTCAGCTTTAGAGATGTATCTTAAGGATATTGACATAAATATATCGTATACTGGTAGCATTCTTTAAAAGAAATGCCAAAAATTTTTTAAAAAAATCAGCAACGTTCAGATGATATATGTTTGATCGCTTTTTTGCCTACATTTAGAGGATGAGTTCGGCATAATACTACCAATGGTTTAAAAATTATTACAGTGACTCTTCTTTGTGGAAAACAGTGGCATGTCGATGGTTTGCAGATTTTAAACGAGGTCGTACGGCCACCAATGATACTGAACGAGATGGTAGTGATTAAAAGATTATTTTCCTAGTTTTTAGAGATGTATTTTGAGTTAATTGCAATTCTTTTTATAGCGCTGTTTCTAATGTGGAATTTAGTAAGTTTTTGCATATTCTCAAGTCAATTTTTTCTCTGTTATCCCACCTTGTCTTTTAACAGCTAATTTCTTACTACTGTGTTCTTGTCTTCTATGTCTCTAACAGATTCTACGTTTACGTTACATAGAATCTGTTTTCCTTCACAAGTTTATAATTTATGTTCATTGTGCGATGTTGTCAGATCTAAAACCAATGCCGTCGATATTCGCAGCAACTTTGATGTCTTCGTCACTGAACTTTTTTATGCAATGCCAGTTGACCAATTGAAATTGTGCTAAAGTCTTGTTGTACACCGAAAATTTCAAAACAAATAAAATTGGATAACTATGTCCAACAACGTTAAGGCCATGTTAAATGCCAATGTCCTAAAACTACCAAGAGCATAAAATTTCTATGTTCTTTAATTTTTCTTTGTGGCTTTGCTTGTTTTTTTCGCACTGATCTTTTCCCATTTTGCTTTATTTTTCTTGGGAGACGACTAGATTGGCAATGGCCAACCAAGTCCATAGTCCACTAGTCCACATAATTGTATGAATGTATTCGTGCCTAATCAAATTTGTTCTGTATTCAGTGTTTATAGGATGCGGATGTACTGGTGCCTGCTCCTTGCCGTCTCTGTAGTTATTTATTAACTGCCAAGTTCGTAGACAAGTTTCCATGAGCTGGAAATGCGCAAATATGCATAGAAATTCAGGCGAAATTGTGTGTTGAAAAAAGTGGAAATAACCCTCTGGCACCTTATTTTTCAATGGAATTTTAATCTGAACTTGTGCGAATGTTGTTAACGACTGAACATTAAACGGAGATGTGAGAAAATATATAAAATAATGCTGAAGAATTTATAGCGGTTATCAATGACTGACCAGAAACACTTCATAAAAGCAAGAACGCAATTTCGGGATAGTTTAGGAAGTTTCCTTCTCATCTCGCAGTCTATTTAACATGTCGCATGAAAGTTTGGGAATAAGAACAATTTATTGCAAACTACAACAAATTATTGCGTTTTCTAACAATTTAACAAAAATATCAACGTGTTTCTGACGCAGAGCGCCGTTTGAGGCAGTTTAACCACAATGAAAAGATTTTTTCAGCACACTGGTAGTGCGTTTAAAGGTCTTGTTAAAAGCAACGGAAAGGAACCAGCAGTTGGCTGATAAGATATTGAAGGATACCTCAGAGAAACAGATATGGATCAACTGACTTTGCTCTGTTTTTCGAAGGTAATCCCTTTCATCATTTCAACTGCATTAAAGGTTATCTTCTTCGTTATTGGCAGTTCGGGCTGTTACATAAAGGTTCTTCTACTTTTAGTTACCCGAACTTTTCTCGTCTTCATTTCCGAATTTTCTTTTTTTTCGGATGTTTCAATCTTTATCATACAGACTTCATCGGTGTCCATTGTTGTCCGGTCTTCGGTTTGCTACAGGAACATATACTCTGTTCCACGGCAAGTTTCTTTGGTAACCTAACTTTGATCTGTTTACCAATTTTTTGGATCCCATTACGCAGAGTATGGTATTTATTCCGAAGAATTTCTCCTCTCAATGTACTAGTTCCCCCTTAAAATTGAACCTTATCCCGAAACGTCGGAATGAACCAGAGTTAGCGACAACCCAGTTGCCAACGCGGACCAGAATCTCCTGTACGATTGTAGGTCACCGTCAGTGATATAATCCATATAATTAAATCTGTAAAACTTTGTAGTCGACATTAGTCCCAATCGTCGGCACTCCTCCAAGTGGAATCACCTATACGATCCCAAATTGTCACTGTGCCACGTGTACGAGTACACCATATTAGTAAAGGCTGTATCAAGACTGCTCATACAGATAGTCGGGTCCATGGCATTGTTATCATTGGTTTTAGTGAAACTTCCCATTTCATAATCTTGAATTCTTTCTGTATCAGTATTTCCGGACAACGGCTAGAAAATTTGATTAAGAATATGAAGAGAACATCTTCCAGTGAATGTTCTTAATAAAGTCTTAAAGATGATTGGATTTACCTTACCGAAGGATAAGGCCCCTTTACAACATATAGATTAAAAGACAGTTTGGGCAATTTCTGGTACATATGGAAAGTGTTACCAACATTGACTTAAAAGTCCCCTATATCAAAGAAGTTATACATGATGGTCTAGCATGTTAGTTACTGTAACATGCCCTACACTATGGCTAATGACTAATCGTAGCGCGTCAAAAAAAAAAATCTATGTATGTAGTCAGCAAAATAGACTCCGCACTGTGTTGTAGCGAAATTTAAAATATATTTATTTCTTTTTGGCACCGTTGTATCAAGTGAGTGCATCACCAACATACTCCGCTGTAAGGCAATTGCAATTAGAACAAAACTTTGCAGAAATCAACCGGTAGCAGGGAACAAAATTGAGACTAACAACAACAATTTTAGTTTTAAACCAAAATTGTGTGGCTTTAAGAAATGTTAATGTTATCTTGAGTTTGAAATTGTTTTCTCGAAAAAATGCTCTACTCAATATAACAACAATTTAGATGAAATGTTGCCTGATGCAGTCACTGCCATTGGGTATAATGTTGCAACACACCATAAGCAAAGAAAAATGGAAAGAAATGGAGGCAAAATGAAGTGAATGCAGAACACAGACAAAAAGACAGACGGTGAGACGGACATTACAGAGAGATAGCTGCAAGAGATATTTGTGTTCAGTGGTATCTGGAAAAGCATTTTCTTGATTTGATGTACAACCTTCTGAACATTACTACGATGTTAGCGTTGCTACGGCTGCTATCTCTTTCACGTTATAAAAATCAAAAATTATCTATGCTATGAAACCATCACCACCGCTCTGTTAGGGCTTGAGCTGCACTCGTAAGATGTACGTGCCTTGTGGTTGATGCTTCAAAACTGCTGCGTGTGGATTCAATCGCTGGTTGGCTGCTTACATCTACCATATGGATGGTATAACCTGCACATCCCAACCCATTGACTCCCCAAACGCTTTTGCTTTTTAGAACAACTGTCTGATACTAAGAGCTCGTTTAAAGCGTTTGCCCTGCAATGTGATATGATGCGTTAAGCAAAGGCCTCCTTGCTTCGCAGCTCTCTTTCCTAAAGCTTCAGCAGCAGTTTGCCTGTTTCAGCAAGCGATTTTTCATGTTTCCTTATTGCAGAGGAATGGTGGAGAACGTGAGTTCACTTCAAGTACAATACTTGTATTATGATTGTTTACGCGCTTCAATTGCATTTTGACTACAATTGAATTTAATGTTTATTCTTCGGCTTCCACACATCTAAGGATGTCATTGCGCTGTGTGTGACACCATGGAAGATTTAAGAGGGTGTACGGCCAGTGGGGGAATTTACGGCTTTAATAGGCCTTTCATCTGTCAAATTTCTGAAAATCATATAAATTCCAAAAGCCTTCTATAAACTCGTATTATACCTTTCCATATTACACAGGATGTCAGTGGAAAATAAGACATGGAAAACCCTTCTGATAGAAAAAAGTCAATATCAAGCCTAGAGAATATCTCTAACTCATAGAAATATCATGATGGCTACGAAACTTTGCAGTGCATTAGATTTGGATCTATTCGGATGCCGATGCCAACCTGAATTAACGGGAAACCCTAATCTCTGAAACGATCCTGAGTCACTGATAGTTAACTAAATTAATAACAATCCTGAATCAAGATCTTGTTGATATGAACCTGGATTATTAACAAACCTGAATTCTCGATACGACCCTGAATTACCGGCAGGCATAAGAATTACCGATAAACATGAAATGTCGGCCAAAATCAGAGTTGCCGATACGAACCCGAATTAACAATAAACTCGAACCAATCATACGACGCGGAATTGCCGATACGTATCTGAATTAACAACAAACCACCGACACGACCCCGAGCTGCCGTTATGTATCTCAATTGCAAATAAAAACCTGGTCATTGACACGATCTCAAGTTTGCAATACGAACAAAAATTAACAAGCTCAAGTTTCCGATCATTTCCAAGCCGACTTATATGTAAATTTACCGATTGCCCTAAATCGGCCTGACCATCGAAATCTACAATTATCTTACAGTCACCTATTATAAAAATCATTATCTGAAATTACCGATAGTATCGAAAAGGTGTCTTCGCATAATTTCACAAATCGAGACACATCGATTACCACCGAGTCCGTACATAAATCCTTATTGTTTCCATAATCCGCTTTAAGATTGTAATTTATTCATATGATGCGAATAAAACAACTTTCAATACAACGCTACTTTTCCTTGGGTTTGTGATTTCTTACGAAGAGAAATGCATTCAATACAGAAGGCCTTGACGATTCCGCTACTGTCTACATTTCTACATGAGGCACAACTATGACAATATACTCGTATGTCTGCATACTTGTATGTCATGTTGCCAATATAAATAATATATATTTGTACAATTTGGTTATGTTTGTTTTGGTTTCCATATTTCTCCTCTTCTACCTCTCTCCCTTTTTTTTCTTGAATTAAATTATGAAGTGACATCACCAATTGTCAGATGCGTCACATTCGTACTTTTTCGAGCATGCAGTGAATGTACAAGAATTTTCACTGCATACAGTGAATAGCGAATAATGGGGAAGTGAACTCTTTGCATGGGGGCAAAGTTGTTGAAATATAGTTGAGATTCTATGAAAGTTAGCAAGTGGAGTTTTCAGTTTGTTTTAAGTGCAATCAAAGACATTTTAAGTGTAAGGAGTAGATTCATTAGGGGGAATTGTATGGTTTTGATTTTAACCACAGTAAAGATAGAAACTACAGATTTTCTCAATTAGTGTGAAAAAATATTTTTCAACTTTTTGGCTATTTCTGCACACAAAATGAATTTCAAGGTGTTATAGAGGGGAGCACTAGAGAGTAGAGAACATTACAAACATACAAGAGTATTGCTGACACCCTATACCGTATGTATTCCCATTTAAACTGATTGATGTTTGCGTTATATTGTGTATTAAAGCATAGCATAGCAAAGCGGTATGAAATACGTTCGTGCTAACCTATCCTACTCAAGCGCCGCCTATCGTATAGTAATTGTATTACTTTAAAAAATATTGTCAATAAATACGCAAGAACTATTCTAAATTTTTATTCTTTTGTTTGGAACAGACATGCATTAAACCATTTGTGTATATGAAATATTCGTTTAGCTGGTAATTGCAATGTACGCACTAATCACATACTAATAACACTCTATTACAAACTGTCACCGTTATATAATTAATAATTTCTTAAAGTTTTATTGCAGTACGATTAACATTATAGGATCCTATGAACACAACATGAACACAAACAGATTTATGGCGAATAAAACAAAGAAGGAAAACGAATTACTTTGCATTCAAAGAGTGGGATATGGGACGGCTAACTACATTCGGTGATCTAGCATGCCTCCATTTTCTTCATATACAGTGCAGAATATCAGGTAATAATACAATAGTATGAATCAGTTTTAGCAGTATGTTTCATGAGTTAGATAGAGAGCAATGTTGGGTTTCAGAAACCCGCCATTTTTTTATCACTTTGACCCAGTTTGTTGGATATGTTTTTAATTGGAATCGTATCAGAAGGACATATGCGATTGCAATTGCATTTGTTCTGCAATTTTTTAAAATTAAATAAACTTGTGTTGCTCCCAAAATGAAATTCGATCTACGGCTTTGATACTAAAACCGAAGTACAGCAGATCGGCAAAGCGATCGGAATTTGTTTATGCGACTGTTAATGGATGCGATTAGTAGCCACATAGGTAAGTACAGAAGTATAGTCCAATGTGTTGTATTACTTACATGAATACTTTTGCAGAATGCAGAGAATTGTTTGCTTACCTGAAATGGGAAGAAACAAATTATTACAAAATTGTTAGCAAATGTGTAGAATTTTAAATTGTTATAGTAACTATTAATTTTATTACTTCAGTATAGAAGTGATTACTATTAACTATGACGTTGTAAGGTAAGTAACTATTCAAGCCTAGACTTGCCATAACTCTCTTCTAACAGCCGCGATCGAATTATACAAAAATCATATTGTACTATAGTTGTTTGTTCAAGGCAATGGTACCATTCGTGTACCTTGAAAAAATAAGTTTTGAAACAAAATTATGTGGCATCACGCATCGATGCTTTAAGAGAAATGTACGCAATTATGTATGTGATGGTATGGATGGTGGTATTCGCCTTTTTGCTGCTTATTATCTTCTAATGATACGAGTTTCAAAATCACTTTTTTCCCCCGATCTACGCTTAATTTCGGCAACTTCAGTTCCGGCCATTTGTTTTTGGCGATTGTAGCTTTCTGTCCTTTTTGTTCTCTATTAGTATTAGCCTTTAATATCATATGATTTTAAGCGATGACAGGTTATGTTTCTTGCAAACATAAGAGCTTCTTCCAATAGGGATATCACTACCCTGCATATATACATGTTTATTGTATTCATTGTAACTGTATTGCATTTGTGGAAGTTTATAACGAATTTCACTAGAGAGTAGCGAGGACAGAAAAAGTATAGTTAACACTCAATGTCGTATGCTCTCCCATTTAAACTGATCGATGTTTACGAAACATTGTATATTAAAGTATATCAGTATCTTACTATAAGGAATATGTCTGTGTTTTGCCCATCGTACTCAAGCGCAATCTATCGTATAATAATTGTACTACTTCAAACCATATTGTTAATGCATAAGTAAGAACTATTCCAAGTTTTTTTTTTTTATAATGAAATGAGCGTAAAGCGTTGATTGGAATATATGCACCATTCGCCTACACACATTGCGCTTTTGTTAAAATTTCACAAATTCATAGTTGCAAATTTACCGATGGAGTCAATTTGGAGGCACAATATGGAATCATTCAATTCAAGAACAGATTACTATTCCTTTGGCAATATCTCGTCAAACTTTAGGTCGACTAAATCATGGTTGCAAAAATCATATTATAAAGATATTACGAATCCCAAAATTATCTCAACTATCTGATCACGATCACGGACAGAGCTATTTGCAAACATTATAAAGTGATTACATTTGCGTCTGTATAGATGTTTATTAGATTCATAGCGACTTGGCTAGCTTTTGCTGGAAATATATTTGCGAGATCCGAATGCGGGCGAATGTGCATGTCCATCTACAATACCTCAGCAAATTGGTGCCGGTTTGAAACGCTTACATAAAGCTTTGTTTCGGCTATGATGATCAAATAAGTACTATACATTCTTTTAATTATCATATCTCTCATACATTGCTTAACAAAATTGTCCTTTGCAAATCTTGTAGAAATTGTTGGAATTTATTACACGAATAATCTATCTAATATACTCGTATAATATAACTCCAGATTTGGGCATTTCGAATTTGAGTAACTGAATTTTCAGTCTTACAAAGACGACAGTTAAACGCAAATAAGTGAATGACAAAGATTTTTAGTTAAGCCGATGGATGGTTAGTGATGTATCGGATTGCTCGGAAAGTTCATTTGGTTTTTAAAAGAAATTTATTTACAAATTTATAGGCAAGAAAACCATTTTTTTAATCTGTTATGCAATCTCCCCCTTTTTTAATAACTTTTTCCCACCTATCTAGGAGCTTTTTAATTTTTCCCGAGCGGTTTTTCTGAAAAAAAGCGCTCAATTCGATTTTCACTTTTTCGTCGTTAAGGAAATTCAAATGTTTCAAGTGATTGCTTAGACTGCGAAATAGGTGATAATCGGACGGGGCGAGGTCTGTGGTCTAAGGGCTGACAGTTTCTGACGGGTCAGCAAAGCAGTGTGAGGCCTCGGTGAGAGAGTGAGGTGCCCACACATCGAGTTTGCTCACAAATGCGAGCTTTTTTAGAACCACATGAACAGTTGAGACTAATTTTTTGATTATTTCAGCAATTTCTCTAACTGTTGCATGGGGATTAACAATAAATAAATCTCTCATCTCCTCGTAAAAAAATTCTTTTGGTCGTCCAGATCTGGGAGCATCCTTTACGGGGAAATCGCTCGTAGAAAATCTTTTAAAACATTTCTGGCAAGTTCTTTCATTTGGTCCGTTTTCTTTATAATCAGACTTTGTTTTTCGTCTGCGTTCAGCAGCCGTTTTTCCTTTTAAGAAATGATACAGCATAACATGTCTAAAATGCTCTGTTTGATCATTTTTCCCACTTTTTAGAACTTTTTTTTTAAAACGCTATAATCACTCACGACTAAAACGAGAATACAAACAAATAATAGTAAACAGTTTAGAGAAGGGGTGGGAGGAAGTTAAGATAGTGTTTGAAGGAACTCTACGTTATGAGAAGTGACGTATGGTGAACTAACGAATTGACCGAACGACCTTTCCGATTAGACGATGTCAAATATTGAAGAAAATCTGTGTACCAGTAATTTTTAGAAAATTTTCACATTATTAAAATGTTTGCAACTATGAAATTTGTATTATTTTCTGATCACATTTGACTACTAAACTCTCTTCATTGGTGCCATTACCCAATCTGTCACCTCTTAAACACATGTACACTTCTACAACAAGTATGTAGTACACTTCTACAAATATGTACATATTGAAAATCTAAAGGACACACACGATGTCCATTGAAATTTACATTCGTGCCTCAAGCTCAAATATTGCAAAGCAAAAACCAAAATAAATTTAAGTGTATTGAGGGTGTTTGTTTGGCGCTTAATTGAATTATTTATTTATGTACAAGAATGTTTACAATTTATTTTGAAGTTTCCCACTCAAATAAAAACAAAAAACTGAGCAAATAAATACAGTTAAACATGAAAATGTATGATACAACCAATCGACCAGGCAGCCAGAAGGTAGAACGAACGTACTTAGGTCTCGCCCCGCAAACTAACAATTGCTATAGTCAATGATTTCTACAATGTATGAGAGTGAATGATATAACTGTTGCCACCAACAGTCAACATACAGTCACACTTGCCACTTATACTGAACTATTGCAAAACGTGGATGTGTAGAGTTTGACATACGTTCTGCCATATTGTCCCCTGTGGTATTTTGTGGTTGATAGTTTAGAGCACCCCTACCAAGTGTGTTTTATTGTATTGAATGAAGTTTATTGAATTACTTTGTGTTTGTAGGGCGAAACGACTTAAGTAGAGTTAGGATGCAGATGGTTTTTAGTTTTCGTGACTATTGCTGATTTTATTAGGCGCATATTTACGTCCAATCCCAATTTTAAAATCACAGGTAGTTCATGAATTATAGCGATTTTTCAAATTAGCGGTTTTTGAAAAATTACTTAATATTCCTAAATATATGTGATTATAAGGAAAAACGACTTGAGTGAATATAAGAAAAAATTCTATTTATTCGCGATTATGAATAGCCTTCATTTCAGTGCTTAGATGAAGGAACAACATAACTCCGTATTGCTCGTTTTGAGATATTAGCGTTTTTCAAAAACTCGCTTTTATGGAAATCTGTAATAACTTTGGAATTAAACGAATTATTTAAATCGCACTTAGACGCCAATCTGCGTCTTAAGGACAAACAATACAAATAAAAAAGGTGACTTTATTTATATCAATATTTACAGACATTACGTAGTTTTTTAAAAATCGCTGTTTTGAGAAACTGTAATAATTTGTTAACTACATTGAATTTTGGAATGGAGATTGGAGATAATTTCAATAATAATAACAAATAAAGTCGTGTTTTCTTCTGACCATGGGTTTAGAAGTATGCCAAAATGCGATTTGACAAAATAGCGTTTTTTGAAAAATTAAATTAAATTCATTTATTAATATCTGTAAACATTAATATAATTAAAAATACGTTGTTTTATTAATATAGTTTATGTCATTTAAAGTTATAATGAATTTCTATAATTGCGATTTTTTTTTTTGCAAAACACTCAATGTCTCAAAACACAAATTTTGAGTAATATCGTTTTTCTTTGTTCATTTCATATTTGTTCATTCATATATTCTGTGCCTTTTAGTTGCTAAGTGTTACGACACAACATAAAAGTACCAGTGTACTCTCTAACATTTTTCAGTGCTGCCAACAATTTTGCATAGCCAAAACTCATTTAAGTGCACAACAGAAGGTGACACATGTCAACGGGCGACACGTTCGTAAAAACAAACTGCAATTTAATATGACTGCACACACTCGGGATGTAAACAAACGAGTTCAACAGTCGATATGCTACTGCATAAATAAAATAATATTGCAAATTGTTAACAATAAAAAGACAATAAATAAAAAAAATTAATTTCTGTAAAACATCTCTAGTGTTGAAAAGAGATTTTCCAATATAAAGAAATACAGTCAGTCACATTTAAAGTCGGGCAGTCGCATGAAAACATTTCTAGTCACATTATCTCTGTTGTAATGAGAGAAAATACATCTCCGTTTTTTTTTATTTGCGGCTAGAAATATTTTCATGCGACTGCCCGGCTTTAAATGTGACTGACTGTATTTCTTTATATTGGAAAATCTCTTTTCAACACTAGAGATGTTTTACACATTTAGCTTTTGGGTCTATTATTGATTGTATGGATTTTTTTTTTTTTTAACTTTCAAACAATATTACATTTATTAAAGATTTGACCCAAAATTCTTTGAACGTTTATCATAGTACGCAAGAATCTATTCCAGAAATATAATCAACATTTCACCTAAGTTTCACTACAGTAGAATGAGCGAGATAAAAACGTACGAACAACACACAGACGTAGTTGTTTTTACTAACAAAGATGGAAAAAACACGCTCTAACTATAGTACATTAATTGTAACTGCCAATATTGAATATTGAAATTGAAAGGAATCTTTATTTAAAATGCAGACACATATATATTCTCAAATAAATATATACAATATGAAGATAAGTAATTTACACATTGACCGATTAGATTGCTTCAATATTCCACGTTATTGTGGAAAATAGCGCTTCATAACTTGTGGACGTGGATTCTACATTTGTCTTTTTCATAGGCACCAAAATTATGAAAGATAACAGCATCTCTCAGTAGGAAGTTTACTTTCTTACAGTCTTATACGCCTGCAATTATTTACCTAATGAACGTTTCCTTCAGTATACTCTTGCGAAACTTTTCTTGTAACCAACAACCAATGAAACTGGAGTAATTTTTATTTTTCTTATCCCTCCACGTAAAAATGACTTTGAATCAAATTTTTCAACAGTATTTCTTTTGAAACTTTGTCGCCACATGTTTGAAAAAGAATATCTAAATCGACTTAGCTTTCATATAAAAGTCTAAATTTGATAATTCACATTTTTTTTTTATAATTTAGAAGCCTTCAATCAGGTGTGAGGCTTAATATTTTGTAGCATAAATGATCACTGGGGAAACTGAAGCAATTTTCTTCTTTTTACTACAATTCTTCCATGACATTAAATGTTCTCTTCATCAAAACTTTCGCCAAATCACATTATGCCCTCTGAATTTGAAATGAATGAGTTCGATGTATTGCCTGCCGTTCCTTTCACTACCTGTCACACAAAAAATATCGATAGAAATTCAAAAACTTCATTTGAAATACAAAATATTTGGTATTGAAAATCAATTAGTACAATTAAAATTCGAAAAATATCTATTGGAATTAGAAATGCATCCGTTGATACGCAAAAGTTTTTGCGTAGTTTTTGAAACTCGTCAACTGAAATACCTCAATTACAATTCAAGAATTGATCAGATTTGTGTAAATGATAGAAAATACTTCATTTTTTGTGGTTCATAAATAGAATTTTAGTTTTCTGTTTTTGCCCAAATATAATCTGCTGTTCGTGAAAATTCTTTCTTGAGAAAAATGTAGTTTAAAGTGTACACTTTTGCAAATCGCGCTGGCATTCATTGAAACTGTTTGAATTAGCGAACTAAACATCTTAGCTTATGTGTAGCTAATAATAGTCAATGCTACAATTCTGAATTGACATTTTAGTCGACTTTATGGTGCCGATTTCAATCGCTTGAAAAAATAATCTGCCGACTTCGTTTTTGGCTTCTAACTCTGCTCTAGACAAAGAAATATTTGTTTATAACACAGTCCACATAGCTATATTCCTTTAGTATTATAATTTATTGAAGTGGAATAGGCATCATTTACACAAATATAGCATCGGTTCTTATCGAAAAGTACTTTGGATTTCTTTCTTGTATGTATTGTATAATATTTACGTTTTTATACAAACTTTACCTTATAATTAGTCAATAAATTTTCTATGTTTCATCTCAATCGCAAAAACGCTATAGGAGCTTATACGGAACATACGGACACAGACTAATTCGTATAAAAGAATTATTATCTAGAAAGTGGAATATTAATAGAAATAAAGTAATGGAATAAAACTAATTCTACTACGAGATTAACTTTGACGATGGATCGAAAACTTCTACAACTATTCGATTTCCTTACTTTTTAATTGGTATTGTATTTCTACATGCAAATTAATTTTAAATTTAGAGCGCTCAGACGACAATAAGGAAAAACATATTTCATTGTCTGAAATTAGTGCTAGAGTTAAAGTAAAGAAAGCTAAGCTATCCGAAATTTTAACTCTTAGTGTCACAATGGGGAGAACGTGGTTCAAAAAGTGCGACACAAAGTAGAGAGCACTTGCTAGTGTAAAGATATCTTGACTGAAAAACTATCGAAAACGATAGAAATTGTAGATTTTGTTATTACATATCTATGCATTTAACCTGTAGAAAAACGTTCATTGATCATCATTGACCTTTAGCGTTTTCATCATGAAAGGATTCACTGCTAACTTTGCAGTACGTTTTGATACAAAATGAGAGAATTTAATATCTGTTGCATAAATTGTTGACAAAAATCTAATTTAAATTTTCAACCATTGCTATTAACTAAACCTGTGTTTTATCTGCGTCATCCGTAATCATTCTCGGCATTTCCCACCTTTGAATAATTTATCATAAGCATAGCATTTGACATGCAATTGTTCTAAATAATGCAAATCACTTCCTTTTCTATGTTTTCTACACAATAGCAAAATTTTCCAGCGCTAAAGCCCTTTCAAAATATATATATATATATATATATATATATATATATATGTATATATATATATAATATATCATAAAAACATCAGTAGAAAAAGAAAACAAATGCGACATTTACCGGAAACAAGTCATTGTAGGCGTTTAAATAGCACTGCTATTGAAAACCAAACGCCGCCACACATGAGAGTGCATCACAAACATGCAGTAATTATTCGATCCACCCCTGGTCTGCACCCACCCAAACACCAACAGAAAGTAACGATAACGTTCCGCATCGTTGTTGTTCGCAGTAACTCAATTTAAATCGATGTTGTCAAGTGATTTCTGCGTTTGCTTTAAATGTTGTTTGTGTACCTTAAATAACAAACGAACATCACAAAAAATCAGACGGATGACATGAAAAAATATGGAAAAAGTTGCAAAAAGTATTTATAGCATACTAAAGGGACTGCGCGTAAAGGCATGTTGCGAATTTGAGTGAATATAAAATCAGATGCCAATTTTTGGAAACAGTTTGTCAGCCATCTTCGAAATATTGGACATATCATTGGTATTAGTCGAAAAAGTCATCTGGACCGTATGAGCTGCATTATGTAGTTGTTCGTAGCTCATACGTCGATTTAAAGTGCCATCTATTATATGCAAAGTGTACTATTTTAGAAAGCATCTCCAGCATATGAAAACCAAGCAACCACATTTTTTTACAGCTATCGTCGCAACTGCGTAGAAACGTAAATGAAATATTTATCATAGTGAGATGATTTGGGTGGATGCTGCCATATCTCACTGGCTACATCGATTTGAATGAGATTTTTTTTGGAAACCAAAATTGGACGTTAATGAGTATGCATATTGTTTTCATGGATTGACACAATGTGTGGCCTTTATCACATTGTATTTATGTTTTATATGGCTTCTAATTGTTGAATATTGCTGTTGTTGGGAAACGACGACAAACTATATTTGTAGCATACTTAAAGGGACAGATAGTAGGCATCTGATTATAAACCCGATGCTGTTATTTGTAACAGGCTTAATATACATTGTTGGAAATAACTCATTTGCTACCTCTGAAATACTTTATATGTCATTAATATTTGTCGGAAAAAAAGAAATGGTCAGAAACGTGTGAGTTACATTGTAGATTTGTTTGTATTTCGCACGTGAATCATTCTTTTAAAGTTTAAAGCGCCATCTATAACACGTAGAGTGCACCATTGTAGAAAGTACCGATATCACATGAAAACAAAACGGCCACAATTTTGAGGCTATCGGTTTAAAAGTATAGGAATCTGATCAACTGTTTACCAAAGGGAGATGGTTTGGAAGAATAAATGGAACCTGTTGTAGCTGTATCGACTTGAATGGTATTTTATAGAAATCAAAAGTAAGTGGTTCCAAGATTTAGTTTTGGCTGGGTGGACGGGGCGAATGGACAACAAAGTCAATATTTTTTTTTTGAAATAGTTGGCATATTACGTTTGAAATTCTATATTCTTGGCAATTCTTGACAATGGTTGAAAAATGAGTACAGAAATCTGGGGAAGTGACTTACTTATATCTGATTCCTACCTAAACCAATAAAGTTCGCAAAATTTTGGGTTACTGCCGTCTACGAATAAGGAGGTATAGAAAAAAATTGTATTTCGCGGGGACTACCGGATCGATCTGGCAAAATATTGGGCTGCATTAAGTTTTAAAGGAATTGCATAGACTGCCATAAGAAAGTCCACTTTAATCGCTACATAAGTAAATGAGTAAGTAATATTTATGAAATATTCTCGAACAAAGTTTCATCTCATCCTATTTGTTTTTGCTAAAACTGATAAACCTATTGGTATTTAGCATTTTTTCCGTCGAGATCGTAGTCGATAGCCTCCAAATCGTATTAGAAAGCTAAATTATTACGATTGAGCGAACCGCCGTTATAGCAAATTCGGAATAGAGAAAAATTGAGTATGTTGTTGGCTACAAATTGCTGTTTTTTTAACTTTAACGGGTTACTGTTATCAGGTTGAGCTAAAATTTTGTTTACCACATTTTTTAGCATATTGACAACCTTTAGGAGGGCCCGGCAGATGTAAAAACAAAATATATACGAATTTAATTTTTTGGAATGCTATACGCGCTATCTATAGTAGGATAAATGTACTATTTTAGAAATTGTCGACAGCACATGGAAATCAAGCACGCTAAACGTTTCACAACATAAGATTCTGTATCAGACATATATAATATGGTTTTAATTAATATCTAAGCTACAGACACGGTTTTGAAATGCAGATGTTTTTAACCGACCACTTCAATTTGAATCAAATTTTATAGAAATCTAAGATTGTGACTAAAATGTCCACTATTGTTATGGATCGGCATAATGGGTGGTAATATTAGATATGCGATGAAATTCTGTATTAAAATTTCATTACTGCTAAATGTTGAGTATCTCTTATTATGGAATTTTGCAGTTATGTTTGTTTTGTTTCAATTCCGTGTCATGCCAAAAATGATTGCTTGTCCTCGTGCGGTTTATAAATTTCATTCCGTTAGATCGTTAGTTTATGCAGGGTGAATATGTTGCGTTTTCTGTTGTTTGGAAAATTTGCTTAAGCTTGATGCTGATATAGTTTTAGTTTTGAAACCATCATCACCACCCGCTGCGTGTATAAACAATGTCTCACTTGTTGGCTGTTCTGTTTAATTCTACTCCGTTCATGTCAGTTTTGCCATTGAGATTCGTTGATGCCTAAAATTACAGCAATTATGTGCAGTTTTTTTTTTTTGTTTGGTGTGCAGATATTTTTTGTATCGAATTTAAAGTGTTTATTTTCATTTACATACCGTTTATGTGTCCGTCCATCTAATTGTATGTCCATTTTACTGTCAGTCCGTGAAATCCCCCCCACGATAAGTTTATTCGAAAAAATGTGGGAGTGGTGTCTGTGATGTTGATGTTAACGATGATGAGGTGGTGGTGGCGATAGTAAAGTGATTGTTTAGCTTTTATTTTTCTGACGTTTTTTGTTTGTTTGTTTAAACTAAAATTGTTGTATTTACAGAGTTTGCATTTTATTGATTCCCTTTTGTCTGAGTGTTTCTTTTGTGTTTGATTTTCCGTCTTTTGTGAGATTCAAAGTCAAGGTTGTATGGAAATTAGACATTGTTCTTAAATAAACAATTACGGGTTGTTGATGACAAGATGATGCCCATACAATATTGGATGCATTGTAGTTGTTTAGAGTTTAATGTATTCAAAATGTATGCGCTCAGTTCATGTGTCAATTTATTGGCAGACGTCATTGATTCAATTGAAAATCAATTGGAATTGATATTCCTATTAAGTTTGTTGAGTTTTGGCAAAAATTTTCAGTTCAAATGATGGAGAACATAATTAGTGAAATTCTGCGCATTCCGAAATTGGTTACGGGTTGTCAATTAATGGTCACAAGGTTCGTCATTCAAAGAAACCAAATAAGAATATGACAAAAATGGAGAATTCAAGAACTTTGTATATTTCGAATCGTGCTTTTCACATTGAATGCATGAACGTAGAGCTCGTCAATTTAAAACTTTTGGATGTAGAGGTGAAAATAATGTTAACCTTTCTTCACCATAAAGGGAAACTCTTTTTTCTTGTAGAACTTTGAAATTTTTGAATAAATGTTATTTGAAAGCGTACGATTAATGTTAAAATCATATCTGTGGTTACAAAGAAAAACGACTTAAGTGGAGTTAGAACAAATTCGAGTATTATTTATTATTTTAGTGCAAATTTGCATCCGATGTCCATTCCAAATTCCATGTAGTTTATAAGTTATAACAATTTTTCAAAACAGAAACTTTCGAAAAACTACGTAATACATCTACTTATTGATATTAACAATATTTTGTTAATATTTTTTACATACGAGTACTAATGGTATATGTTGTCGTTTAAGCGCGATTTCAAAATGACGTATATTTCGAAATTTACAACAGATTCCCATAATAGCGATATCTTTGAAAACCCTTTAATATAGCAGAACGAAAAATTTATAGCTAAGCCGAGTTTCCATGTTAGCACAAATATATTTCAAAGCCAACAATTTTCGAAATTGAAATAATTGCACTAAAACAAAATATTTTTCTTTAGATAAAAATTATTTTCAATAATATTAAAAATTTTTAAAAATAAAGTGTGAACAATTGAATGCATTTTGTCACAGGAAGAGAAAAGTCGTTCTCCTCCTATGGCGCTAGAAATTCAAACAAGTTTCCTTGCATCTCTTGAATGAGACATGGCAGGGATCCTCACTTTCAGTGAGCTTACACGCAATTTGTTTTTAGACTCAATCAACGATACCTGCAGTTTAACGACGATTCCGGACATCACAGTTTAAGAAGCATTTACAAGACTTTTCGATTACTCGCTACTACTCAAACAATCATAAGTGGCTGCATAAGAGGTTGAACCTGCGATCATGAGAGCGATAGTCGAGTGTATTAACAATCGCGCCACTATTATTCACAGCGTTAGAAATGTGCTAAGTGCACTCGTAATTTGTTTATGACATATGATTAATATTTCGTATGAGTAACGTGACCAATTGTTATTACCCATCCGCCACAACTGTTGTCAGCAAAAGACCCTGTTCTATATTGGGTTTGGAAGTTTCGGTTTCCGTTTTTTTTCTTCGGATGTTGCTTTGTTGCCTTTTTTTTAGCTCGCTGATTAAATTGTATGGTATACCATTACACAGCTGATATTTTAAGCTTCATTTTTACAACATTTTCGGCAGTCAGCTTACCTTGAAATTGCGTTGAGAATATAAAGACACAAAACGTGCATTTTCGCCATATTTTATTTCAGAAAAGACGAAAAAAGCCACGAAAGCACAACGGGATATTTGTGACGTGTATGCTTGGGTCGTTTCAACGAAGATGTGTGCCAAAATTGATATTCCCCTCCAGAATTTTCACGCTCAAAGATGACATCAGAGCGGCCAACCACAAAGAATGATGAGTAAATTTTATCAAAGCCCTAATAAATCGGACTGACACGTTTTATTCCAGGAAGCTGCAGAGGAGTTAAAATGTTGCACATGAACCCTAAGAACCATTTGGAATGGCATTAACTCGTTAAGAGATATAGAAATAGCTTCTGCTAATCCTCATAATAAAGCGAATAAAATTTTGCTATTTATTGATTGTACCCAACCAAAGTGATGGTTTTTGAAAAGCTTTGTCTCTGGAATGAAAAATGGATTTTACATAACAGCGTTAGTCCAAAAAAGGTTCAACTTCTTCAAATGCTGCCGCCAAAAAAGTTTATCTTGCCAATTTGATGCGATTTTAAGGGAGTGGTTTACTTTGAATTGCTTTCATGGAGCCCAATCATGCGAGGTCTATTGCCAACAATTAATGAGGCTCTATGGAGCACTGAAGAAAAAATTAGTAAATCGCAAAGGAATGATTTTCTACCACGATAACGCTAGACCTCACGCATTTTCGCAAACTTGGGAAAAAGATATAGTGGTTATTGTCACAACCACAACCTCATAATCTTGATGTGGAACTTTCAGATGTTTATTTATTCCGTAGTTTGCAAATGTTTTTGAAGGGAAAATACTTCAGTACAGATGAGGACCTAAAAACCAAGTTATTCATACATTTTGCTGGGGAAGATCAGGCATCCTTCCAATATAGAATGAAACTGTTAACTGAATGATGACAAAAGGTCATTGGATAATATGGTTCTTACATTTTAGATTAAAATTAATTATTTGAATAAAATATTTGAAATTTACTTTAAAAATACTTTCTTGTAACCCAATAAGCTTCTAATATTTCTCTATCTAAGTGACTCACCATGGAGCGATACAACCACCTCTCATTATTTGGTCGGTGGTTATCTCAATCTGTCTGACAAATACGTCGATTAGTCGAGTAATTGATAAGTATTGCAAAAGCTTCTCAAACGGTGAGAATCGTAGGTGGAGTGAATCTAAAAGTAGATACCATGTAAGCTTACTGAATGTGAGAAGCTCTCCCCTGTCCCACTTGTGGGAGGCAGGATAATTTGTTTTTTTTTACTTCCCCATTTAAATCAAATTTCCTCTACCGTAACTTAGAATATGTGTTTTTGTCAATATAATTTGCACGAATATCAGTTTCAATAACAAACTGTATAAACCATTTTGTAGGCAATTCCTTAAATTAAAACAAAACTCTAATGTTCCGTAAATTTCCGTCCATTACAAAAATTCAACTAACTTCTTTGCGACATTCAAGTGGCAAAGATCTCAATAAATTGGATACTGCGACTAAGTACCAATATTGGGCTGCTTACATCACCCCAGAGCAATTGTGGTTTTGCTGTGTTCCTCACATTTTCTGGGTCAAACTAAATAAGCTTTCCTTCTACACCCTTTCCCATAATCTGGCCCCCATTGAATTAGCATAAAAATTGTTTTATTTTTGTTTTCTTTTCGCATCGTTGGCTTTTGTTTTAGGCCAGAATAACAAACTTTTAAAGCATTTTCCTTGACGTTTTTTCTTCTTGCCTTTGCCTTGCCGGCTGCTGTTCGCAAATTATCAACATTTGCAATCCCCATCCCTCCCCTCCCCAACGGAATCTTAAGTAAGTTGTTGTTACAAGCTTTTTAACCCATATTTGTGTAAAGTTCAGACCAAGTGCGTTATGTCTGTTCCGACTAATGTACAAAATATTATAATAAATAAGCATTTACTTGTATCCGGAAAAAAGTAATAATTGTCATAGTTTTTTTTTTCGAGAAAATGCTTTTGGTTGGCATTTCCGCTTTGAAAGTAAACATTACGAATGGCAGACACTGTGGCAGACAG
>JAHXMU010000017.1:723037-830489 GCA_019455685.1 Philornis downsi
GTATTTTTGGCAATTGCATTTCCAATCTTTGTTGTCTTCCAGCCCATGAAGCTTTTTTCTCCGATGACTTCCCCTCGACGAGTTAGTTGCTTGGAGTTTTAGCCAGTTTCAGTTCAGTTTAGGTAAAAATACTGCATTGTTTATGGAAAGGCGATTATCTGTGTGTTTTCCCTGCTCTAGTCACGATTTTTCATTACTGAAATTCAAAAGACAAAAATAAAAGAATCTAAAATTCGCAAAGGGAATGGCTGCACTTGGGTTTGCATTAAGGAAATGTTTCATTGTTGCTGTTGGCCGTTGTCGAGTTTCGTTCGTTTGGGTCGCCAAGTTGAACTTCCATGCCGTTTTTCAGGGTTCATTAAATTGTTGCTGACTTTGACAACATAAATTTAGAAATTGTCTGTGTTGTGTTTTAGCGGATAGCGATCTGGTTTCTATTTTCATTTTGCTGTTGTGGTGCAAATGAAATTTACAGGTTTTCATTAACGAACAGCTTTGATTTTTCTTGGCCACGTGCCGTGTAACCTTCTTTTTTTGGAAAGTAGCTTTGTCCAAATTCGTCTGCATTTGATGGAGGTAAAAGTATAACAATTACTTATTGTCTGTTTGCATGAGAAATGAGGTAATGAGTAATGAGGCTGTTACTATGTTTGCTGGGTACACTATTTCTACGAACGAATAGATCTTACGCTTTTCATAGGACGTTAATGTGCATTTCATAATTAAGTTCTAGGAAATACGATATCACAGTTATTTTAAATTTTTCTGTGAAAAAGTCCTAGTGTGGCAAATTTTATGTACTCCTCCGTTTAGTGATACAAGAATGAAAAGTGGGCCAATGACTGAAATAAAAGGCAAATTTTGCTCTTACATTGTGTCAAAAAAGTACCCGAAAATTGGTCCATAAAACGCAAAATATATATAACTAATACAGAATAATTGTAAACGAATGCACTTTTACCCACTCTAATGAGATATGGGAATTCAATGAGTTCACACCCATTCTATTTGTAGACTCAGTCAACGGGGCCTACAGTTTAACGATGATTTCGAACACTACAATTTGGGAATCACTTATTGGAAGCTTTTGTCATGCACATCAAGGTGACCGACGCTAACAGGTAGCTGTATCGTGTGCGGGGTTGAACCCGGGATCATGTAAACGGTAGTCGCTCCTTACCACAGTGCCACGTTTAGTCACAATTCAAATTTAAGTTTATTGTACCGCCTTCGAATTAGGCCCCTCCCGAAATAGTCACTTATGCCATCAACAAATAATCCAATCATCAGAACCTTTTTTTAAACGCACCTTACAGAAAAGACTTCACGTCTCTCCACGAATTCTCCTTCTTGCCTCCTATTTACTGAAAGTCACTGCCTCGATGTTCTAATTTGGAAAAAAAGCAATTCATACCAGATGAATACGGTGGTTGTGCTATAATATTTGTAGAGCATTTGGCCAGAAATTCAAACACAATGATAGGCTAGTGAGATGGTGTGTTGGCTGTGGTCATAAACGTAGCAAGGGGATACTAGGGAAGTGCTAAGCGCTTAGCCCTTCTAGAACTTTTTTAGCACCCTCCAGGGCTTTCGGATTAGGTGCACTGAATTTAGCCCCCACAGAATGAATGAATGAATGAATTTGGTCCCCTCCCCCAGAGAGAATTTATTGCTACGTCAATGTCTGTAGTGCAAAATGCATTAGTTCTCTTTACACAAATCTGGACTTTTTCTTCACGAATTTGCTCTCTCAAACGCTTCACAGCTCCAGTATAATAATATTTTTATAACGTCTGATCTTCTGCCAAAAAATCCGAGTTGACAATATAACATCGTATTGTCAATACTATATCATCGTATTGTATCATAGAAAAAAGGTCAACGTTGTCTTGTCATATCACGTCACTAGTTGTCTGTTGCCGCAGATCAATTCGTTTTTCATCAGAAACGCTAAATTTTTCAATCCTGCCATCAACGTGCAAGGCAAACTGCCTTTTGTTCAGGTGTTAAATTGTGCAATTTTTGTATTTTATAAGGCTTCAATCGTATTTCATTTTTTAATATGCGCCCTATGCTACGAGCAGAAACTTTGATATTTTTCTTTGATTGAACTGCGCTTTGTTGTGGACTACATTGAATTTTAGTCTCCAATCACATCTGACAATGTTTTTGGATGTTTAAGTCCGTCATGGACAGTATCATTGTAACGTGTAATGGTCCGAAACATAAACATTTTGTCCACACGGAAATGTCGAAGCTCATTGACAATGGCTGATTGCGATTTTCCACCCATATACAAAGCAATAATGCGTTTTAATCCCATATCGATAACTTTTTTTCAATTGTAACGTAAAACTAAATGCTTTCGTAAGCTTGTTAACAACATAACAGATTGACACTTGACAAAAACTGAGCACGCCGTCATTAGCCATTGATTTAAATTCATAAAATTTTGTTTTATGTCCAGAAAATTCAAAATTTGTATTCTACAGCAGCATGAATTTGGTAACACTTCGAGCGCCTGCGCTTATATTACAAACTAGTGAGAAGCTCAGTATAAATTATTTTGCTAAATATTGTCATTTAATTTTCTCATACTGTCAACTAATAATATTGAGTCTGGACAAAATTGTGCTTGTGCTTTGAATAAATGCTACGAATGTTAGTAAAAAGTATTTGATTGGTAGATAAAATGCAGTCTTTTTCATAAAACAAAAATGGTTAAAATGTTGTTTAAACTGCACTTATAAATGGTACTTTTGTTGACTGTGTTTGCGACACTCTTTACCTTTTCTGGTTAGGTTTATCTAAAATGATCTTTTCTTAATCCCCTCGTGCATGAGGAACTACCTAGAATGGTGCAAATTTAATCAACTTTATTAGCTTTATCCAATACAACCATGAATGAATTACATTACTGCCTATCAGATGTTAAAAGGTATTAAGTGTCCTGATATTAAAATGACTAACAATCGATAGTGGCAATTCTGGGTTCTGTGAAATTATATGACATCGTGGTTTAATTTAACAAATATAAGTAATGCCTTTCATGCGGCCGCCAATACGAGTACGAGCTCAAAGCAATCATTATACCATTAGTCGTATGCTGAAACCATTGTCATTTATTAGTAGCAGATATGTTGGAAAGTGCAATAAACTTTATTGAATGCTCTAAGCGGAATCTACCACCGACTGATTCTACAAATGATTGATTATTTTTTTCCATACCTCGACAAGTGGTGGCACGACTTCTTTTATGTGCATTGCAATAAATTTAATTAATAAACAACACTTGGTGACAATTATTGCGATTAAAATTTAATAGGAAAACAATTAAAACAGCGATAGTTGATAGTACAATGAGTAGATAGTGCAGATAAGATGCAGTCAATCAAGGCAGAGGTACATAATCAAATCAGAGATCGAATGCACTTTGAATTGGGATATGTCTGCAAATAATATGGGAATTTACGACAACATGTTTTGCCCTATGAAAATGGTGAAAATAGAAAAATATACATGGAAAGTATTCCCGGAAAATGGAAAAGAAATATTTGATTATCCCGCGATCACAAGAAAATAACGCCAAATTTCTCATCATATCACATTTTTCGGAAACGGAATGAAATTTAATTGCACAATGGAACTGAATGGATGAATAACCGATAAGGGTAATATTTTCTAAATATTATGGAATATTTCCTCAAACTTTTTTTCATTTGATTAAATTTTCTAACTAAACAAATTCCCTCGCATTCCATGAACGAGATATCGGAGAGCTCGCATTCAGTGAGCTTACACGCATTCTATTTTTAGACCCACTCAACGGAACATACAGTTTAACGACGGTTCTGAACGTCACAATTTGAGAAGCGTTTACAAGATTTGTTGATTACTCCACTGCTCGAAGTGTTCGTCAGACGCATCGAGGTGGCCGCCACTCAAATAATGATATGTGACTCTATTCGGTAATAACCACCGGCCCGCGAACGGTGCGACAGTTGTTTTAACTAACAGTTGATTTAAAATGTTCCATATAAACCTGTACCGACGCCCATTCGGTACAAAAGCGTCCAGCTTTTTGCAAAAGATATCACTTACAGCCTTTTTAGAAATTAAAAGAGATTGCCTTGCAATTTACATAGTCTGAAACTCAAATTGTTATTTCGTATAAATGAAAATATAAAATTTAGAAATTTCTATTTTGAAATTAAAAATTTGTGACGACGACGTTTCGTTTATGAGACATGAATTTTTTATTTTTTGAATTTGCGTAACGATGCTGGCTCATTGCGTCACCTCTGTGACTCATAGTTACTCATTACCGTGGGTAATCCGCTTTAGTTATGGGCCGCTTGCGGTGAGTATGAGATGCTCATTTGGTGAGTGAGTTGGTTACTCATTACTCATCAAATGTGAATTCTGTGTGTATTCCTGCTCACTCTTTAAGCCAATTAAAGTAATCGATGAAGTGCTAAATTTTGCTTAACGTAGATCTTCAATGGTTTAATTCCCCTCTTTTATTCTTGGGAACAGACGTAAATTCATTTTAAGCGGTAGTTTTATGAAATTTTATAGAAACTTAAAAACATCGATCGAGTGGCCAAGTGTTTTGTGATAGCGCCATCGGATTTCTATCCGATGGCAGCTAAGTGAGGAGGGATCTAGTTGAGAAATGTAAATGGCATGCCAACATCGACGCGCCTTAAAAAAGTACATATTTAGCGGCCTGGTGAGTCTTGGCAGCTCCAACACTAGTTTAGGGTACGGTGCCCCAATAAGATTTTCTTCGTCAAAACCTTTATTATTATACAAGAAAAACGTCGAACAGAAGCTATGAATATTAACTACCTTAAACACATTCGCCATAAGGATAATGATGTAAGGATGTGCACTTCGAACACCAGGATCATTTAGAGAGGAAGTGCCTCTATTCAATTGAGGCATGCCCGTCGCTAATGCGTGACTAACTTCCAGGTTGACCTGTTGTGCTGATATTCCTTTACTGAATGACACTGATCTATAAGAAGTCCTCAGTGGGGATAGGCAAATATCTTTCTGAGCTACTTTACTTCAAAGGGGGTTTAGTATGCGCCTTAGTCTAAAAAAAACTCATTGACCGTTTTATACATCAAACGGATATTTAGACCAGGCGACAGTATATCGTGTGATCTTGTCAACATATTATTGAAAATGACTATAAGGAAAGCTGCAGTTGACATAATTGGTAATAATAATACTGCGAGATGTTACTACAGCCTTCTCAACTATTGGGAAGTAAAAAGGAAAAATGGGTCTGGTGGTAAAATAGGACAAAACAATGTTATTTGTTTTAATGAAAGATTCTACTCATTTGGGGGCGGAGTGTGAACGTTAACAACTATAAATTTCGAGTTGTATATGAACTCGTCTATTACGGCTTCGACGTGACTAAAACTGATGATGTCTGCCTGAAGATTAAGAGAAGGATATTGCTTGCGTATAGATGTTACTGTAGGCTAACCAAGTGACTTAATGACGAAATTTTCTATCGATGAAGAAAAATCCAACTCTACCAGATATTGGTTTTACTTATATCACGTTAAGGTGCAGAATCTTGGTTTATTGCACAAGTATTTGAATCAGTGGGTCGAGAGAAAAATACTGCCATAATTATATAAGGACTTTTTATCGTTAAGGAGACTATCAGTGTCGTATGAACCATGATGATATACTGACATCGATGAAGTTAGGTGCATGAAATAACAGCGTTTACGTTTGATTGGTTTATGTGGGGCGGATGAATGGAAAAGCTCCAGAACGGAAAGCTTTCGGCAGAAAGCCAGAGTTTTGAACTAATATGGTAGGTAAGAGTGTCTGTTCTAGACGCCATTTAAGTTATAAATCAAGTAAGTTATTAATGAGAATTCTCATAATATGATACTTTGATCCAGCAGGCACATAACTATTTAATTAAAAGCATTTTGTTATTGAAATAGATTAGGATTTCTCCTAAGGATGACCAAAAATACCAGGTTTGATACTTAAGCAGTCAATAGCTGTTTGTACTTAATACTTTATCCACATACTGAATATTGATGCATTTAAGAAAGGAGTTATGAATGTGACCATAATCTTAGTTACTTAGAGTAATTCTAAGATAGGGATAGAAACAGTCCCCTTAACATCAAAGTGCACTATGAAATCACAATCGCCGCCAAGGTATCCGTAAAACATTGAGCTGCTTGGTTAACAAATAAGGCATTTACAAGCTGAACTGAGTAGAATACTATGCTATAAATACATACTAAAAAGAAATTATTATGGAGGTATAGTTATTCGCAACAGCTCTTCAGTTTAGTTAGATTTTAAACTTCGAATATTTCGCCATTTCCTTTGTCATGGAATCGTCGACAATTGAAATGTGTTAGCCAGAAACTTATATATGCAATATTTTACCACAGTTTCTCTAATATCTGTTTCTTGTCATCTGTTTACATTCAATTCCATTTAATTCACCTACCATAATCTCTACTAAATTCCCTGCCATTGATTCGATTGCCTGCGACTGCCTCAAGTATTTTTCATTTAATTGAAAGCAAAATCACGTTTTCGATTACAATTTAATTAGGAAATGACTACTAATCGTATAACAACAACATTGCCAAAGAAGAATAATAAATAGAATTTTAATTGAAAAAAAGGTTTATATAAATATAAAGGACAGATGTGGCAACAGACATTAGATGTTCATCTGTGGCATGCCACATTGATTGTAGAAATATCGACTGAGATGTGAATAGAAATGCAGCACGTGATGGTATTGTTAGTAATATTGATATTTTATGCATTCGATTACAAACCGCCGCAAAAATCATATTACAAACGGGAAAAAAGAAGACAAAAAATTAAAATAAACCTGGAACTATTAAATGGCTGATTCAATTTGAATGAAAATTTTCGGAGATAATGCTGTGGTGCTAGTAAGCTGAAGTCCTGCTTCTGAAGTCTTTAGTATTAATGCAGACTGCATAGTGGAGATAGTCATAGTTGGCAATATCGCCGAATGAATTTTTTTTTTTTTAGTACGCAGTCGGCAATATATTTTGTAACAGATTTTAATAATTGTAACAGCTATGAATTGTGCAGCAGAATGTGTATAAAAAATGTTACAATATTGTTCTCCTAATTGTATACTGGTAAAGAATTAACAGACTTTAATCTTTTTTAAATTTCCCCTATTTTTTTTTTTTTATTTTTAACAGATTTCCAAAATTGTATATCAGCGAGCAGTTTACTCTCTACAACATTTTGCAAAAAAAAAAAAAAGATTTGTTGAAATGCCGTGAAAACTTACGGAATATCAGTAATCTGGTGTTGAAGTTTTTCGTAAAATCTTAAAATATTTTCATTATTAGCATAACATAATTTTTTTGCTAATAATTTTTTCTTAAATAGATAACTGTATATGCACTTTAAATGGAACGAAACAAGCATTGATTTTACATAAATCTTGTATTCCCAATTTTATGGATAGGCAAGTCAGAACTGTTTTTGAAACGTCTACAAATGTTGCAATATAAGTTATAGTCTGTCGAAAATTTTGTTTATCATATTTAGAACGATGCTATTTAGGTGAAATATCCACCGCGGTGTTTAGTAACTTGTTGTTACTTTAAAGATAATTCCACTATTTTCCTATTGGCGAAAAAACTGGGGTGCCTATTTTCATAAGCTTTTCTTGAGGTCAAGTTTTCACCTGCAATATCATTCGCCACAAACAGAAACAGGTGGTGGCAATCGCTTGGCGCCGGTTTCAGACTATAAGGTGAGTGTATAAGAACCTTCCAATCAAGCTTCCGAAGCCTCTGGCAAATTACTATCCATGTGTATACCCCTCTTCAATTGCTATTCCCAGTGCTATTCCAGCACGACCACTTTTATTTGGCGTTGTCGTAAGCGACTTACTTTTCACCACCAATCACCATCCGTTTCAGAAATGGGTCGATTTTGTGGCGATTCAGTAGCGATTCGTAGAAAGAAATTCGATCCAACAGGTTGTTTGCGTTAACTCGATTGTGTAAGCTGAAAAAACCAAAACTCGCGCTGAATTCAGTTTGAAAACACACTCAAAATAAGTATGCCATATCTTCTCAATGCTAGTAAATTTGGCTTGAAATGGGTAAGTGAAACTTAAATTGACTACACTGTACTTGATTTGAGTACGCGTGAAAATTTAAAATACTTAAAATAAGTATCCGAGGAATAATTGTCTTACTTGTTTTGAGTAAGGAAGCACTTGGTGTCATGTTGATTTATTTGTCTTCGTTTTGACGGAAAATTAGTGCTGAGTGCAAATCTTAGCTTCTGGTTAATCGACGGTCAGGCTTGACGATTTCCGTTATTCTTTGACATCCAAATGATCGGAACGGAATTCACTAACAAAAATCTCACATAATTGGCTGTTATAGTATCAGGACCATATACACTACTCGTTTTTTTAAGACGCTCGGTTTGATTTGCCCATTTTTTCGACTGTAAAATTTGGTATATTTTCTTTTTACTGGTTGTCACCTTTGGCACGCACTCACACAATATTGAGTCGAGCTATCAGAAAATTGCCTAAGAAATTTTTTGAGTACGAAATGTTGTCTTTTTAACGCCATCTAGCGTAAATCGATCGCACTTACGAGTATATAACGCGATATACAGATTACTAAAACCATCTGCTGGACAAATTATGGATTTCTCTTTACTCTAACTTAAACATTCAATTTTTAGGAAAGTTTTGCCTCATTTGGGAATTATATGAAAAGCGTTATTCTACATTTGAATTTGATTTTATTTTTGAATTCGGCGTGCTCTATATTCTATGTAAAAAAATTGTTTAGATATCTCAGCATAATAAAATTTTGTATCTCGACAAAGTATTAATATATTCTCGATTCCATGAAATTATAAATTTATAATACTTGGTTTTTTATCTGTTATTGTTTCGCCGGTTTCTGAAAATGTTCCTTTTATGAATATGAATACGTAATGATATGTAGGACACATATTTCGTCCTTGTAGCCCCAAAGAAATGATGAATGGAACATTACAACTATCAAAACCTGAGGAGCGAGAAAGCTTTAAATATAGCTGTGAATGTTTTAATTCTTTTCTGCTCGGTCAATGAAATAAATAATGCCAATGTCGAAATTAGAAGAAGATTATTTTTTGGCAACAGGTGTTGTTATGTACTAGTATGATGATTCGACAAAGTAGTTCTCTCTCTCGAAAATGCAAATTTAGGAGGCACAATTCGAACTATCAGATTGTAAACAGGATCTGCTGCAGTGAGCCTCTTATAGAGGGATAGATGGCCCTTTAGAATGTACGAAATTATGCCGTGTACTAAACATTTATAGCAAGGTTCGTCATAGCGATAAAATATTCAGTTTGATCGACCTTCAAAACAGATTACAAAATAGATGACGTAATTATCACATATAATGAACATCATTGCAAGGACGGCAATAAAATATTTAGTCTACTTTCAGTCAATAATACTCTTTAAGCTCGAATTTTCTGCACATTACAATCTGTGTTCAATTCAATTGCTATAAACGTCCACGAATCTTTTGTTATATCATAGCTATTTTTATAACTTACATTTTAATGTGCCTTCAAAGAACGCTTTTACCAACTGCGAGTGGTCTTTAAATTTAACAAAATTAATTGTTTTAAATACCCTTACTTAATGGACTCTAGAAGTAAATTATCTTAAAATATCTCGTATAATCCGGCGTGGGATGTTTAGAGATTTTCTGTGCGGAGAAGTAAATCGATGATACGGAACCATTTGAAAGAAATTTACCTTTAGATGTTGTGCCAATTAAACTGCAAGTAATGAAACTATTTAAACAATGGCGGACCAGGTGTTCCGTATAGACTTAATGGTTCCAAGGATTTCTAAGGATTAACAATCTCGAAAGTTTTATAAATTGTATACAAAAAACTAATAATTTTTTAAAAGGTGTAGAGATAACGTGCTAATAAGCTATATTAATTTTCATCACACCCTTCTTCTGAAAGTAATCTTAAATTGATGATAATTGTTCACCAGTTGGCCACATTTTTTGTGAGACATCGATATGCCTTCGACTTGAAATTGACTAGATTAGTTTGTCATAAACAATAGATATAAAATGTATTTATGGTTTGTTTGCCAAAACAAAGTACATATTCGTATAATACTTATAGTATAAGTATATAAAGTAAAGGTACAAATTTAGCGCGATAGGTGGCGTACAAGTCATACAGTTTAACGACGATTCCGATTGTTGATTACTAAAATATTGGAAGTTTTTTTTTTTTTTTTTTTTTTTTTTTTGCGAAACACGAACATTGCTGCTGATGAAATCATGATAGGTGGTTATGTTGGAGCTCGAACCCACGATCTTATGTATGGTAGTCGCTTGCTCTTACCATTAAGCCACGGCCGTACAAGTAGTGTTTAAAAATAAAGCGCTTAAAAGTGAACGGTCCAGTTGCTAAGCTTAAATAAATATATAATAAGAGGTGTTGACAAACCTGTTTAGGAATTTAACTGTTGTTGGTTAGTAAACTAAGAACTGCTGGAAGAACTAGCATACAATGGTATGCGAGATTTTTGTGAAAATGCGAATAAAATGTGAGTACTGTGAAAATGAATGTATTAATTATTACTTCCGTGGATATTGTAGCATATAAGGTAGTATAAATACGACTGGCATTGTCATTATCACCTTTCAAATATGTGCAGTCGTATCTGTGAACTTGACCAGTTTTGGGCTAAATTGGCAAATTTGTTACAAAATCTTTTCACCTCTTTATCATTTTTATTTGCTTCGTATACTAAACATTCGCATTGTCCGTTCAATCGAAGACAATTAACCTGTAAGGCTGTCCACATGCCAAAAACATCAAATTAAATTTGTATTTGGCAACACTGATTGATTTGATTTCACTTTCAATAAACAAATGTACGTTTTATTGCAAATTTTGTGTATTTACTCGGCACACAATAAAATGGGACTCTCATATGTGTTGGACACTTGCAAAAGTTGAACGTTAAAAGCCTGACCTAAAAGCGGTCGACAATAGGTTTGTTTCCATCTGTTTCTCTTTATCACGATGAGCATTCTAAAGACAGAATGTTTGATCCATTTTAGGTGCTCTGGTAAGCAGGGAAGGAAAGTATTTAAAAATAAGTATTCGTTAGGACTTCATATTTTAGGTATCATTTATACCCATAAAATATCAATATGCAGCGACGACTAGAAATTATTTAAATGTTTTTGAAAACAGCTATTTGAATGAATGAATATTTTTGAAAACGTCTATCAGAATTGCATCTTGTTCAACATCAACAAATGAATTGCAAAATATTTCTGCTTAGATTCCCACTTGTTTACTAGTTGATACCAAACATGTCTGAGAGCTGGAGACGAAAAGAGCAAGTTGAACAAAGTGGTTGCAACTACCGAACACGTTTTAACAATTAAATTAACATTATTGAAAACAACACTTGAAGTGGTAAAATGTAAAGAGGTAGACAGACGGAAAAGCGGAGTGTTAGACAGACAGTACAAGACAATAATTGTTTTACAAATTGGTAACAATTATTTGTTCTTGCCACTGGTGTTTTTTTTTTCTTCTTTTTTTGGCTGAATAAAATGATAAATGTAAAATGGAATGTTAGCAAATGTTGGGGATGCCAAAAATACAAGGACGACTGCTGCTACCACCACTTGAATGTTTATGTATAAACAGCCCAACTGATACTGTGAAAACTATTTTATTTTTCAGCATTAACGTAGATTCGTATCTACATATATAACAAATCGGCCACTCAAATTTTTGCTCTATCCCTACAGAAAACTAAATATGTGTCTGTGTGTTTGGTACAGATTTTTATGTAGTTTGTTCAAAAGCATAGTTTCTAGGATAACATAATTTTTATGCAAGGAGTAATTCGAGAGCTATTTCAATAAATATGATTTACATTTTAGTCATACATGGTCTTTATTTTTACTCCATATTTTTTAGCATAATCGTAAAATCAAATTATGATGGTATAATCTAAACATAAACAACCAGAACTTAGCTTTTATGACACAAGCTTATGCCTACATATATAAAAAAGAAAGCCTTAAATTTCCGATCCATTTATATGTAATAATTCATGGGTCTGCGTGTTTGGTAAGTACTACTATACTACTTAAAATATTACAGTGTAAATGTAGGAATTTGAAGCCAACATATATGAAGTAGTTTATAGAGTAACAATATTAGCTTGGCTCACGAACTACTTCAATAAATCTGAATTACATAATATTAACAGGTGAATATAGTTCAATGAGTACAGATTAATAATTTAAACAGTGATTTATATTATTATAAAAAATTTGAACTTTCCTACCAAATGTAGTTATAACTTATGGCCTTCAAATTGTCATTGTAAGGGAAATGTTCTTCAAAGCGCAGATAAAATTGAAGATGGTCGAATGTGTTGTTTATATGAAGCATCGTCATAAATATTGAGTACGTGAACTTTTTTGGGAGAAGATAAGGTCCTTGCATATAGGAGATGCAGAGGTAGAATTTGTGGTACTTAAAGACAAGCAATATTGCTGTTACTTTTAAATATTTAATCTGAAAGATCTTTGGATTTCTTTGTACTAGGAATGCTTACCCCGTTTTGCTGACAACGGAAGATAAACCAAATGTGCAATTTTGTGAACAAATATCCATGTTAAACATAATTGTCAAAAAGTCCTTAATAGTATTATTATATGCGAACTGTAGGTAAAACACATCTATATATTCATAGTCACGGTCGTTATAATAAATTTCATAAATTTCTTTCTAGAAAGTGGTCTATGCAGACGCATTTCATAAAAATACTTTCATACAAATTTTTTTCATACAAAAAATGTTCTTCACAGCCAATTTTTATACTGAAAAATGTCTTCGTACACTTTTTTGATATAGAAAAATGTCGGCATAGATGCTTTCAACAGAAATATATGGATGTGGTCAATTCTTATAAATACTTTTCATGTAGAAAACTGTGTCTTCGTAGACACTTTTATAAAGAAAAGTATATTCATAGATACACCTTCTTCCATATAGCAAAGTGTTTTCATAGCACTTTCCATATAGAAAAGTATCTTCATAGACACATTTTTCACATAGAGAAGTGTCTCTACAGACAAACTTTTCATACAGAAAGTTGTCTTCAAAATCTTTGTAGACGCTTTTCAATTAGAGAAGTGAGCACCTGCTGTAATCATTAATTGTATAAAATACAAACTGCTATATTTACGACTTGACGCTACATTTTCGAGATGTCGTTACATTGCGATTTTAGCACATTTTTGTTTTGGCTTTTTTTTGTATCCCCTGGGTACAAATATATAATAAGGTAACATTTTAGTACAAAAATTATGCTAGCGTTTTTTTTTTTTTTTTTTTTTTTTGAGTGCTTTGGAAAATTTGTCAGCATCATGTGAAGGATGCTATTTTGTCTAACCACATTAAAAAGCCAAAGTAATAATTTTCTTTTTTGATAGGTGTGGTTTTGCACATTTTTCCATATTTTCGGAATTGCAGGTTAAGCAGTTTTAATAGATGAGCCCTGTGATCGGAAAAAATCATCGAAACGTTAAGATTATTTAACTGTAGTTATCACTGAAATTTTCTAAGACAAATGCTGTTTATTCTACACCAATTTTAGTTTCGAAAATATGTTATTCGACAAGACATTATGTTTGTTTTCGGGCAATATACTGTTTCTATAGTATGTAGGCGGAAGTATTCGTATATCGATGTAGGACTTTAGTACATACATTTCTCTGTCACATTCATTTAGCACTTTTTTGACGCACCGACCTCGTATAATCTTTCTTTCTTGTCCTACCACTCACTATATGACGTAACAATTAAGCGTAAGTTCATGTTAATTTGCGTGGGGTCAATCAAGAATTAGTTTCTGATGTTGTTTTTGTTTTGTTGTTGTTTTGTCGATTTACTATTAATGGAAATTTATGTAAAACTTACTTGTTCCGTTTGTGTATAATTAAAATTCAATTAAATATAATATAATATTTGAATAATCGACAAATCTAGTAAAAGCTTATCAAAACGGCATTCAATACCGTCGCTAACCAGTACAGTAAACATTGCCATTCATGGAAACCCAGGCAAATTCGTTTCTTTTTTTTCGTTTCTTTTCATGCATCTAAGCACGTGTATTGGGATACATGTTTTCAGAATAGTACAATTAAACTACTATAGAAGGCGCGCGCATAGGCTTTAAAAAACAATCTGCTATAAATAGCGAAGAAATAACTAAAACCGTTCTCTGATTAATTGCCCTTAAATCAATGTTTGCTAATGATAGAATTAATCATTATCATTATCATTATCAGAATTAATCATGTCATTAACAAAAAAAGGAAGAAAAAAACAAAATTAACGATTTCATACACATCGTAACCAACGTATCTAAGGTGCAGATTTCGCGTATGTTTTGCGTCGAAGTTATAATAAAGTTATAATATAAATAGATGGCAAACTTTGTTAATTTCAGTCATCTTGCATAATTTTGTGATGTCCAAATTTAATTTCTGATATTTAAGTCTTGGAATACATTAGTTTCTTGTTTTCTTCTAATATATACATTACTTTGTCTATAGATTTATCACGAAAAGTTTATTATAAAAGTAACTTAAAAATGCTTTCAATTCCATTCAATTACAAGTATTCTTTGGCGTGCAGCTATCTCGGCAATATTTTCAAGCATTGATGTGTTACAACAACTTTCCGACATTCGGATCCATTTAAAGTGAACGAACATGAAGTTCACTTCCCTATATTACCAGTGGGATGTAATGGGAATTTTAATTTTTTTTTTTTTATGAAAGTTAAATTGGTGTTTTCCTCCCACTTTATAATATGTTATATTAATACTGAAAACTTTCAATACATACAGCTTTTCCCTAATGAATCAAATTTCGTTTCAAACAACGCCCGAGTAGACTGACCCTACCATCTTATACAGCGATGTAGGCTGTTTTAGCATTACAATAACGCTAACAATTGATTCATTTAATTGCTTGTTTAACGTCGTATATTAAACACTTCAACAGTAATTAGATTTCTTTCGTGCTCTATGAGCTTTTGACTTCCTCCGTCGTTAAAATTTCGACCCTCTACATATAGTTGCTATATACAAATTTAATTGAATTTTAATTATATACAAACGGAACAAGTAAGTTTTACATAAATTTCCATTAATAATAAATCGACAAAAACTAGTTCTTGATTAACCCCACGCAAATTAACATGAACTTATGGTGAATTGTTATATCATATAGTGAGTGGTAGGACAAGAAAGAAAGATTATACGAGGTCGGTGCGTCAAAAAAGTGCTAAATGAATGTGACAGAGGAATGTATGTACTAAAGTCCTACATCGATATACGAATACTTTCGTCTACATACTATGGAAACAGTATAATGCCCGAAAACAAACGTAATGTCTTGTCGAATAATATATTTTCGAAACTAAAATTGGTGTAGAATAAGCAGCATTTGTCTTCGTAACCATCGAAATTGCCGATGCACAAAGATAAGCAAATATTAATATCGAAATTCGGACCCACGATCACATGCAAATCAATCGCTTTTATTAACTGCCGTTGTCACTCGTATTAAAGAAAGATCAAGGGTAGAACACTTGGCTAACTCCGTCCACATTGACCTTGATCATTCATTTCTCCCTCGTTAAAGAACGACTGTTAAATTCTATTAACAACAATAATCTATGAGAGCAAGACGAAAAAAAAAACAAACAAAAATTAATAACAATACAATCTTTGGTGTCCAATTAGAAGTTTGAAACTGCCACAAGTACTACGATTGACCCAGCGGTAATTAAAACCAGGCGTCAATTTCAAAGAAGCCCACATTTCAACAAAGTGCGAGCAAAAGCATCAACATAAGACCCAGTGCGTAGCCAATGATTGTGTCAACTCCTACTGATACACGATGACAGATTGCGCTGCGATGATTGATGGAAAAATGATGGATGACAGCAAGAATAGCAATGGTAGCAACAACAGCAATAGCGGCTGTTGCTCCATAAGTGCGAGTATAAGAGGCCTTAAGATTTGACATAATTTCGGCAGCATTTTAAAGTGAAACAAAGCCAATCTTAAGCTGTTTTATTTTCCTAAATTGTACTTAAGTGGCATATAGTGCGAACAGATAGACTTCAACGTATGAATGAATTAATGAATCGGAATTTGTACGTTTAAGTAAAAATCATTTCATTCATATGATTTTAAGATACGGCTTCTATAATTAAGCAGGAACTGTGTATGAAATAGTGTAGCAACCACACTTGTTATGGCTAAGATGTTCAGAAATTTGTGGTGAAATCATAACGAGTTGAGATTGTCGCATTACGTATTTGGTAAGATATGGTTTTGTTAACTCATTATGCCACTTTTGGTTTTGTTTTGATAATTTAAATTTCACTTCAGATTTGAAAGAATTTAATCAGGATTTAATGTTTTCTTGTGGTTTGATTATCGTCCCAAAGTTATACAACTAGTTGACTTGCAAAATTTTGATAATTTTTGTTTTATTAAATCTGCACGCATTTTTGAGTCAACGAAACTGTTATCAATTTACTTTTCGTTAATTTCGACAGAAATTTTTGATATTTTTAAATTTTATGCTCACTGCGGTTTTTCGATAATAATTAAATAACATTTTGAGCGGATTGCCGCTAATATCGCTCGCAAGTCGCCATGAACTCAGGAGTAGTAGCACGCATAACGTACCATAGATGGCGCCCGAGCATGTCATATACATTTTATTAAAAAAGTGCCGGCTGTTGGTCATTTCGAAAGTCCATTTAAAGGGAATCTGTTTGGAACAACAGTCCTCTACATTAACGTGGAGTTTGGGCGCTATCTGTTATTTTTTTTTCTCCTTTTTTTTTTTTTGCAAGTGCGTTTTAAGATGTTTACAATGGATAAAAATACCCAACAAAGAATACGACTTAAATTTTGTGGTGCAAATGAAATGTACTGAAGCTTGCGATGAGTTGGCTTTATTAAAAATACGTGCATATACAGTGAACTCAAAAGCTCCCGAGATGTGGAGGAAGATTTGATTCTCTCTGGCCGGCCATCAACGTCTTCCGTTGAAGTTAATATAGATGAAGTGAAAGAAATGGCAGTTGAAAATAATCATTTTAGTTTGAGAGAGATAACCGCCAACCAACTTGTATCTCATGAATCCATTCATACCATTTTATATGATCGTTTGGGTTTACATCACGCTGTCGCTCGACTAGTTCCAAAAGACTTGAATTTCTTTCAAGAACTCATAACTCTCTGAAAATATGCTAAAGCGTGCCAATTCCGGTCACACATTATAATTGACGATGAGATTTAGATTTAGGAGTTTGACATGGAACCCTGACAACAAACTTTGGAATGGATGAGATATGAGAGAGCTTCTAAATCTATTTTTTAGAATTTCTTTTATTTTTTCTCTTGATTTCGTCAAAAAGTCACTTCTAATTATATTTGTTGCGCAATTATTTGCTTGCTAATTTTATGTAGTTTTGAATTTTGATTGTTGGCAGAAAATAATATCATTCAAGTTATTAGCAAACTTCAATTATTTGGTAAACACTTCAATTGTTTCTCATTGAGTAAGTAGTGCAAAATACAAATTTAAGACCGGAAGTACTCTGATAAAACACAGTTTTTTTTTCTTTTTTTCTTTCTTATTGAATATGAAGTTCAAACAGTTTTATCATATAAAATAAAATAAAAAATATATGAATGATGTCATTCAATGACTAAGGCATCTAACGTCCATATAAGTGAATTCCATATAATAAAGAAATATTTATGTACAATTTTGAGAAATATTTACACGATATGATGAAACAATAATAAGTGAATTAAGCAAAACAATCAAACAAGCAAAAAAAAAATCGATAAATTATGAAATAAATTGTGAGAAATTTGAGACAACGTTTCTTAAGCCAAAAATATTGCAAAGAAATTTAAATAGTCATTATGATCTAATGTATTCAGTGGAATAAATCTCGTTTAAGAAACTATTCATGGTATTCTGTTCATGTTCTATTCATGGTATTTCTGTTGCCGAAATTTGAAATTAGATTGCAAATAATTTGCATTGAAAAGGTGGTGCAAGACTTTGTATGTATCAACTACAGTGGGGTCAGCCCTTTATCCATCGCATATAAGGTCCGATTGAATAAATTATGTCAAAAACGGCAGTTTGTTTTATCCGGTTTCCATAAGTTCACTTCCGACTAATTGACTTTTTGTAGGTAAAAGCACAAAATTTGAAATCACCTTTTATATTGTGAAAATCGAAAAATCGACTTTAAGATGGTTTTTTATTGCTTTTCAGCAAAATTTTTTTTTTCCAAAATTTGAAAGATTTTGCAGCGGTGCAAACTTTGAGAAATAGCACCAGATAATAGACCGTTAGTACATGCGACTATTGTTTGCACGACTGCAGGTTCGACCTCTCATACAGTCACATTAAGAATCCTATTAATATAAAAAATCATGCCATGGTTGTCAGTTTGGTTGTCATTGGCTTGGTAGATTCCTATAATAACGTCTCTGGGGATGTACGCTAAACAAAACTAAAGAAAGAAACGTTTTAACAAGGGATTTGCCTATAATGAAGAAATGATCGCTAATAATATTTAAAGCAGGGATCACCACGAACATTCAGTTCGAATTTTGTAATTTCATCAGTACATCTGACTTTTATTCATATTTGAAACAATATTTTACAGCTTGCTTCGATTTATACTTTGTCTGAAGGGCAACGAGAACCAGGTTTTTTTATATCAACTCGCAACAAAACAGATATTTTTATTGGGGGGCCCGAAATGAAATTATATGCAGGTCGACGTAGTTATGTTTTATAATTTGAATCGGAGCAGAAACATGCCTTTGTTTCCCATAATTTTTTGATGAAAATCATCTAAAGCGACATTGCGAAAGGTAATAACATCTCTTTCACAATTTAAAACGCAAAGATCTGAAAAAAATTTGCAACTTTTCAAAGTTTCGTTTGTTTTCTATTTTGATTGAATATTTCCTAATTAAACAGAAACCGAACTTTTCTTGTACTGAATCAAAGTGGTTTCTAATTTTCGGTCGGTTGTTTGAATCCCTGGTTCTTTTTTGTGGTTCAATTTATATGTATAAAATAGAAAGAAAATTGTGTATAGTTTTGTTTCGAGTGGCAGAAACCGTAACAAACTAAAACTGCTTTCAGATTTGATTTCGTTTCAGTCTCTGATTTAAACACATATTGGACGCAGTGTTTTGAGTTGAGAAAACCTGAGGGTGAATCAAAAAATTATTGATTTCTAGATAGATTTTTTAAGTCTTAAGAAACTTTATCTAAATTAAAAAGAAAAAAAAATGGGAAAAATCATGAGAGAAACCAAACAAATATCAAAACATTTTATGCTGAAATGAATCTATGCATAAGGATGAAGATATGTCGTCCTGTACACTAATATTTTCCATAAAATGCAAGTTTATGCTAATTCATTTTCCTTTAAATATTTACTACACATGATTTCATTTAACCAAATCAAAAGCTTTACGTACCTTTGGTAATGAGGCTAATACTTGTTGTTTCACATCCCACACCAGCTTATCCGAGGGGAATTGCAGACACTTGTAGACATTCAGCTCTGGCACATGGATTCGCACCAGCAGCCAACCGTCCCGTGGCTCTGGCGGTGGTTCGTCGTCAAATCCCGGCCCGGAACCACTGTCCATATTGGCCGGGTTTTGTTTGACTTTGGGTGTGGGTGGGTGATACGTCGTAATTTTGAATGTTTTTTATGGCAACGTATCGAGAAAAGAAATATTCTTTTAATATTAATGAACACAATCTGAGGCAAATTGCTGTCGGCTGTCGGATTTACTCTCACTCTTTCCTCTTGCGCTATTTGCCACTTTCCAACGCGTTTATTGATTGTAAATTGTAATGAAGTGTGAATAGCAAAAGTCAGTTCACTTCAAAAAAATCAAACAAAAAAGAAAAAAAGAAAATGATTTTCCGATGCTGTCAGAATTGTGGAGATGCAGGAGGTTGATTTTTTGTTCGTTACTTCTTGGATTTGAATTCTCCTCCACTTGGCGTTTATTTGTTTGCTCACTTCGAGTGCAATTCAGGGCGGGAATTGTTTATAATTAACAATCAGTGTGAATCGTTTTGTTTTATCGTTACTTTGGTTTAAACGAAAATTTATTGGTGTTTCTTTTGGATAAGATTCGTTTGCTTTTCTCGATTGGCCCCTTTTTTCAATTATTTAACAGCCGTTGCAGAAACGCATGACACTTGTTTTCGTTTTGTAAACATTTTTTCCACTGAATTCATCGCCTCTCTCAGTCATGAATATGAATTTCGATTATGTTAAGTTGTTGTTTATCTGTAATGAAACGGCAGAGAAGAAAATGGAAAATTAGAAAATGTGTTAGTGGAAGGAGAAGTATAAATCAGGTGCTTAAATTTGCAATTTAACGAGGCAAATATGTATCATAAAGAGAATTGCGAAAAAATTGTGTAAAAATGCTGTAAATTAATTTAAATTATGCAAAATTTGGCATTAAATGCTAACAAACTCCCAAAAATGTATTATATATATATATATGGGAAGTCAGTTATGGGGCAGCCTTTCATAGAAAAATACACCGTAAAGTATGTGGACATGTCGTTGTTAATAGAAAGTATGGCATTCATCATGACTTACATACTAACTTCGACGTGGTCAAGCGCATCAAAATACAGCGAATGCATTGGCTGGACCATATTGTACGTATAAGCAAAAATGGTTCAGAGCCAAATGTTTTCGGAAATAAATCTGATTGACGACATAAAAGTAGGCGAGCAAAACTCCTTTGGGAGCAGAAGTTTATTGAGATGCTAGCGAAAGTAGCTGTGACGAATCTCAGAAGGAGACCAGAAGATGGAAGCGTTAAGAATTCATTTGTATGCACGGTAATAGCACAGAGGGTAATATACGCTAGAGAAACGTATCGTATATTCTCTACGTTGTTCAACGTAGAGTGGAAAAAACTAAACGTCTCCAATGTTTGAGGAGACGATTTATATTATTATAAAAGTCATTGTTTTCTATACCTGATGAATGTTAAATACCCTGGACTTGGACCAGAAATAACATTAAACTCTATCAAACAGGAAAAATCTGGTTGAACGTTTTATTTCTTGGAGATCAGTGAGATTTGGTTTGTATAAAGTATTCAAACTTTATGGGTAATAGTCTGAATTCTAACGGTTATGTAATTAAATTAGCATGGATGTTGTTGTTTCGCTGCTACCTTGTCATAGAGGAGAATAATGTAGAAATTTTAACTTAGCTACTCTTAGTCAGTCCGTGCAAATTAAACGTCTTCAATGTTTGACCCAACGCCTTATATTACGCCAGAAAGATTGCTGAGATATTATTCTAAATGCTGTTGTCATTGGATTTATATAACTAATAAATGGCACGAACTTGAAACAAACTTAACTGAACAAGAAGACTTCGTTTGAGCATTATTGTCGAATGTTTTGTATTTTGGAGTCAAGAACGGCTTAAAACCTCTGAGAGAGGCTAATGAGAAATCATTTGCCATAAACAGGTACAGGTGATAATTACTTGGTGCCAGATCATGTAGTATGAGGTACATGATAAGAACCTTATAACCAACCTTTTAAAGCTTCTATTGAGTCACTATCGTTGTATATAGTCGAGCGTTGGCCTGATGGATTTCTGACATCCGTTTCAGAAATTAGTTAATTTTATTGTGAAATTTGGGTCATGAGTTTGTTTTACGCTAACTCGTGTGGCATCCTTACATACTTCTTTGTCTATCCATTCAAGTGGTTTCCAATGATTTTTTTTTGTTCAACATTTAGCTCCTGGGCAATGAAAACCGTTTTTACATTGACAAGAGGTCCAGAGGTATTCCATTATTTTATCAACATTTTTGACAATTGGCCTGACGCAGCAAAATTACCGGAAAGACGTCGGCGATTGCGCGTAATTGGCTGCTACAGTATCAGGACCATAAATATAATTCACATTTTCAGAAGCCTGGTTTGCGGTTTTTCCGTTAAATTCCTTTTCCTGACTTAAGTCTTTCACATGAAACGCCAGAGAGGATTATGTATGCCTTGAGTAAAACACTGATTCTCCAGTAGTTGGTACACACCTAGTGTGTGTTTTTTAAGATAATACATATCTTTTAACATAATTCATAATACGCCTAGATCTCAGTTGTCGGGCTTTTGCCGAAACGTATTTGAGCATCAATGGAAACTCGTTATCGGAATCGTATCGCTTATTGAAATCAAAATTGGAAAATTGGAACCACTCTGCCTAGTAATATACATAAAAGCGCGCGCATTTTCGCAGCAGCTTTAATCAGATGTACGACACGAAGTGTATTCAAAATGGATGTACGATCACGTTTAAATTCATTCCTTCAGTGAGTTCTGAACATAACAATTTCATCTTTCAATTAATAATACAATATTCCTTTTATATGTAATTATTCAAAGATTGTTTGTTCAATAGAAATGAAACTACCCGATGAATTCCGCTTCAAATTAAACAGCAAACAGATACTACACATTACTTAATTTGTTATCATGTTGTTACCCCATTTTTTTGATACAGAAAGAATGGAATTTTGTATAATTGACACCGTTTCGCTTTCACCTTTCGTTGGCACCCTTTCAGCGGTACCTGCTTACTTATTTGATTGCGTAAGGCTTGGTTTTCGTTTAAGTTATCCCATCTTTATTAAGGCGTCTTTTGAACGGTATTTGGAAAATGTTATAAACGACTTCGGCGTAAGCGGAAAAACAAACCATAATCACTTTTGTGTACAAGAACATTTGTCAGTCGTTAAAAATTGTTGTCTTACCTTTGTGAGGCTTGGTAAGGTAGAAAATCTAAAGTAAAAATTATCATTAAAAGTGAATTCATAAGCAGTAATAGTGGTTACTGCTTCCAACCCCATTACACTCTATTGCTGGCAAGCTTATAAGTATATTCCTTCTATGAATCGGTATCTTCAATGATTCATTTCTTTGTGAAAAAGAAAGCTTTTAAAACATTATTTTCAATATGGAAAGCATTGAAATATTGCAAAATTGTGTTTACAAATCCCCCTCAAATGAAAAACAATGGAATAAGTGAAATAATTGTCCATTAACTTCGTTATTTGGATGACCTTAATTAAACGATACTCACCTACATAGCACGTTTGACTCATACTATGCAGTTCTATGCAGTTACTTCTCCATGCATTACCTTACCTATGCCACCGACTAGCGAATTGTTAATTGGCCTGCTGTTTAATAGAGTCAGTCAGTCAGTCAGTCGATCCACACCTATCTTTTGTGGCAAAACATGACTTTTCTTCACCTGAATATTTGTTACTATCGTTGTTGCTATTAATTTGCATTCATGTTTTGTTGTTGTTTGTTGCTGCTGCTGTTGCTGTAATATGTTTTCACGGTAAACATGAATAGGGAAAACCATAACGGAGTCACACCGAATATTTTGTGTGAATGTTTAGTTTTGACGAGTTCAAAGTTGTAATTAAAACATGTTAAATGAAATTTATGTACTCGATCGCTGACTGCCTGCTCTGGCTGACCCACATGTGAAGCGTCAAACGAACCAACATATGTCTGCCATTCGACAATAACGGCAACGACAACGGCAACGGCAACAGCAACGGCAACAAAAATGACTACAATAACAATAGTTTATGTATTTTTATAAATTAATTATGTTTTATTAGTGCTCAGAGACAAAAATAGGCGCACAACCACAAATAATTTGCAATTCACTTTAGTACGAACTGTGTGATGAATCTGGCGGCAGCCTCGTTTGAGATCACACGGATGAGGATGATGGTGCGACTGGCACAAAGTATAGTGGATAGAGGGGCGGTGGAAGTTTTGAATTAATGACAGCATTGCTAAGTTACTGGGTCTGTGGTTTAACGTGTCACCGGCCATTATTGGCAACATTGCTGACACAATTTGCAGTTCATTTTTGCTTCGTTCAAATTTTGTAATATGAAGTGCAATACATGACACCGTGAAAAAATTGAGCAATTAGGGAAAAGAAGATTGTATGATAACTAAGTCAGGGTTATTACTTCTACTACGAGAATAATTGATAATTAACGCGTATATTCCATTTCGATTACACCTTGTCATATATCGTATTATCAAAAAGGAATCGATTATCAATTCCAGAGTATCTGGATGTATGTGATTCCATAGCCATATGAAAGTTTAGGGCGAGTTTGTCAAAGTTCTCCGGCAAAAAACATAAAGCTAAAAATGTCTCTCATGGTCTAGGGAGAGGACAATTCCTACGGTAATTGAAAGCTATAAGTGGACTTCACCAAACCGATCCCTGTCTGCTCTCATTGTTTATAAGTGCCAAAAAGATATATTTATGGTTAATTTAAAGAAATTTTGCTTTTGAACATCTTCCGTTAAATTGTGTGGAAGATAGGCGCTCCAAGTGTTACCAAACTTTGAGGCGTTTGGTAGCAATCAAACGGCTAAAGACAGCGCGCTCAACTTTTGGCATGTGTCAGCCTGTTACGTTGCTGTGGCAACCAAATGACTAATGACAGCCCGCTCAGTTATTGATATGTATCAGCCTGTTATTTCCCCTATAATAAGCCTCATCAAATTTTTTCGTTTTACGTCGCAGTTTGAAAAAGTTATCAAAATGAAATTCAAACGCAACAGTGTTATTGCTTTGTATTTGGCTGGAAAATCGCAACCTGCCATAATTAATGGGCCACGACTAGGAACCTTCGAGAAAGTTTAAATTTGTTTTGAGATTAATATTAGAAACTTATTTAAACTGCATTAAAAAAATTAACTTCATATAATGATTCGTTTACTGACGTGAAACGAGATTGGAAACCTACATTTATTCTGTTTCCTTATCGAAATATAATGAAACATGTATTTTGCTTCGAGAACCTGAAACAAAAATAAATTAATTTTATGCAGTTTTTTTTTTAATCTGAACTAGAATTGAAACGAAATGCAGTTTCGTTTCTTAGTATAAAAAAATTCTTGGCGCAAAATTGCGAAAGTTAAACAACGTTCAATTAATTTATGTTCTGAATTTACTTTATCAGGCTCTCAGAAATTTTCATGGTTACTCAAAAATGTTGTATGTTTTTTTTAAATAAGAATTCAAACCAAAATTGTTTGTAATTTTATTTTAGATGTATGAAACAGAAATAATTTTCAATACAATTTTGATTCGGTTGTATTAATAAAAATACAAATTTTGTACTTTCTGCTTTGAATTTCGGAAACTAAAACAAATAAAAACTATTTTAATGTGTCCGCTCGTAGCATGGGGCGCATATTAAAAACGAACTGCGAACGAAAGTCTACAAAAGGTGTTGAAACACTTGCAGGATATGGCAAGTTTAAAGATTGTTTTTTTTCTGATTAAAAACGTTGTACGATTCACCAACATGTAAACAAACAGAAAGATCGTGCATGGTTAAAGAGCAGGTCGAAAGGTAATTTCGACTAGCATATTGTTCTGCCAAGCAAGCGCCTGCATAAGTGATGGACCATTGAACGGGGCGTACAGACAAACCGACAAATATACCGTCAAAAGATTTCAAACGATGCTTTGTTACGTAAGGCACGTACACAATTTGGTAGAAACCATTGAACGTTTCAACAAGAAAGACTCGGCTCTATCTCGTAAAGCCTGTGAAATCCAACGTTTTTCACAAGAAAATATTCCCAGCTTCATTTCTTCATATCTTCAATAGAATTTTCCATATGGTCCATTCCGGAATATAAAGTATCAATTGAAATATATGATATGGTCAACCACTCAAAGATTACTGTTTATAATACATATCAGGTTAGACGTTGGAAGCTGAGTATTGCCAAAAGGATATATTATTACAGATTAAGCAAGCGATTTAGTTTTACAGACAATAATACCTACTATCTTGTTTGAATAACATCGAATCTTGGATATAGGCCGCACTGGATGAAATTGTTATTGATATCTTATGATGCATATGGGTATGACTGATTATAAGCTCTGAGCACTTACTTTTTATGCATATTATAAGGAAAGGTGTCTGCTTAGGCCATTTGTACATGGAAAGTTATGCACTCAGATTTTATTTATACAGAAAAATGTCTGTATGGAGTATTTTCTTATGGAAAGTTAGCAAAATATGTTATCTCAGCATTTTTCGGAAAGTTTATAGAAACATGGCAAGTTTTATAGAAAGAATTTTACCAATTGAAAGCTTCTACCTATACTTTTTTTCGAGCATTATGCACATATATCAATTTTCGTAAGGAAAAAGTGTTTGCTTGAGTATTTTTTTTTTTGTAGAAGGTGTCTACTCTATCCATTTAGTGTTTCAAAACCGCCGGTCTAGGCTGTCAGCTGTTAAATACCTGTCATCTTAAGTATTATTTATTTAGTGAAAGATTTGCTATTTACGAATACGGATCGTTTAACAACCGGAGAACGCGTCAAAATAGTTAAAACTTACTATAAAAGTGGTAATTCAAACGTGGGCTTTCAATCGAACAAAATTTTCTTCAGCTATTAAGCTCATTTCCCACTCAGTTGTTGTTGTCGCAGAAGTGATTGTGGAAAAGCCATTTCATCCGAAAAAAACTGACTGTTTGGTGTGCATTATGGTCTGGATATGTCATTGGTGTATTTTTTTGAAAATGACGCAAGACGATCAACTGCTGCAACCAATCCAGAGGCGGCCATTTAAATGATAATGTATTTTGTACATAATAGAATAAAACTTTCATCAAAATCATAGTTTTATGTGTGTTTTATTTGACATTACTTTTGAAACCGAAAAATGGATAACTCGTTACTTTTCTGAGACACTTGGTATAGAAAAAAGCTGTTCATATTCTTACGATTTTTATAAAGGATTTCAATCCCAGAAACCTTTAATAGAAAAAATAGTCGATCAAATTTTTTTTGTACAAGAAGTGCTTCTTGTTAACATTTCGCGATAGTCTTTCCTTCTAAAATATTGTTAAACTTTAAACAATATTCGACTTAAAAAGAAATTAAATTAAACACAATCTGGCAAGTTAATTTATTGCAGATTTTCTTTGCTGTATTTTGCTGGTTCAAACTCATACCAATGGGGTCGTTTTTAAATACTATCTTCAATATATTGGAGTTTAAATATTAGCTATTTTGAAAATTCAAATTATTCGACTTAAAAGAAACAGCATGGACATCAGTTCTCGATGAGAGAAATTTGTAACTCACAATTAGTAAACGCTTTTTTTTATCGCTTGTTTTTCATACTGCATTTGTTGAATATGTGAATACTTAGAGAAAAATAAGAAAGAAAGGAATAGAAAACGGAATTTACGATTTTACTATAAATCGTATTTACGTAAACTTTGTTCATGTTCTAAAAAATGGAGCTGTACGGTGTACTATAATACTTTACAGTAATCATACGAGTACACATTCGGTGCAACACCTAATTGTATTACTCATACGCTCTGGCTATCCTAAAGCTAATGAAAATACTTATACGCTCTGGTACTCTACTTTCATCTCAATATATTAACGTTAACCATAGTTATAATGTGGCTTGTAACTATGGCTTAATATAGTTTTCTCTATAGATTCAACTGTAAACGTTACAACTTATTTTAATCGGAAGGTTATTCTCCATTTTTCTTAAATATACTTTCAAAAAAAAATTGCTAGAGTTTTTACAGCAGATTATGTTTTTCACAGAAAACGAATGAAAATATGCTTTCAATACTACAGCAGATGTCTCACGAGGAATAAATGCATTTTATCAACCGTGGAATAAACAAAATACGGTTGGTATTTATGCGCGAATTCATAAATATTTGCAATCTTTTTAAAACGAAACGTTCGATGGTCTTTCATATTTGTAAATATATGTACGTAAATATTGATGTTCACACACACGTAATAAAAACTATGGTAGCAAATACAGTTCAGAAATTCACTACGAACCTTGCCAGTGACACAGTTTTCTTGCGATTATAAACGCGCTACCAATGGGGGCCTGATCGGTCGCAACAGGCAACGCTTTGGTTTTATATTTCAATTGTGATGGGGTCTTCTGCTCATCAATTTTCAATTTTTGTTTGTGGCTTTTTGAGTCAAACAATTTATTTGTCGGTAGGTGGTTCGGCCTACAACAGCAGTTGAACGGAAATTCTATTGTTTTGTATATTTTGTATATTTCGAACTCGGATTTACTTTTGTTTTTAACCCAACGGTAAGCTGGATGTGCGTTAAAGTTTATTGCATTTTTTTGCATGGAAAAAAAAGTTTGTGTGTTGTTGGAGGAGGCTTTTACCGGTTATATTTTGAAGTCCAGTAAAAGCATCACCCCCCCTTGACGTGATATTTGTCTCTACATTAAGTTTCACAAAGTTTACTGCTGAATACTATATGGTGATTTACATTCAACAAATAATCCAGTGCATTAAATAGCTGAATATGAAAATAAATATTACAATATTTATTGAAAACTTTGTTGGAAAACGGGGACATATTTCAGATTTTCAAATATCTTTCCAACCTGTACAAGTGTCCTGAAATATTTAATTACCTAGTCTTACCTAAAAGCAAGTTCAGCAGTGTCTTCAAATTTGGGATATATTTGTACACATTTATTCATCATTGCAATTTAATCTCTTTTGGCTGAACCATTTCTTCCAAATCTGAAGAAAATTGAGAGCGTGAGAGCAATTTGTGTCATCCTGGAAACAGTATTTCCCATACTCTACGGTTGTAAAATCGTTCCAAGAACAAACGTAAGCCCTACCGTGAGTTAATAAATTTTATAAATCAGGAGCGTTTTTATTTTATAATGTTATACATTTTTGCCACTAGTTGTTATTTTATGAGCGCGAATTAAATACAAAGTATAGTAAAAATAAATCTATATTTTTACCAATAGCAATCTGTATTTTGCGTTTTATAAGTAGAATCGGGTTACTCTAGATGGATAAGATTTCGCACTGAGCACACTGTTTTATGGTTGCTTTATCCAAATATTATTATTATTTTTTTTTTTCAAGCGAGCGAAGAAAAAATGCGCAATATGTTACAGTTTTTCTTCTATAGAAACGGAAAAACTTAAAAAGGTGAACAATCTTTATCAGGGCCATAAAGATTGTTCACGTTTTCAGTTGCAACAGGCAATCATGACATTACGCACGGAAAGGTCATTTGTCAGTTGAATAATGAAAGTTCGACCGTCACGTTCCGACTGCTCAGGAGCTAAACAAGAAAAATAATAAGGCTGGATACGTAAAGAAGCCCAGTATGTTGCTCAAATCTTAAGAACTGAATTTCTATCTGCGAATCGCTGCTAAATTTCTACAACATCTAGCCATTTCTGAGGCGGATGGTGACTGGTGATGAGAAGTGGTTCACTCACGACAACGTCAAGTGAAAACGGTCGTGGTCGAAAAGCGTAGAGCCGGAGCAAATGGTGGCCAAGCCGAGATTGGCGGTCGTGAAAGCTATCCTGTAAATTTAGAATTCGCAGAAAAATATCGTATAGCCGTAATCTTAATGCATAGCTGTATTGTCAACAATTGTCTAAAGGGGGAAGCTGCCCAGAAGCTGAAGAAGCTGCAGTAAATAGAAGAGGAATTGATATCACACAATGCCGGGTCACAAACATCGTTAGTGACTCGCCAGAAGCCACGTCAGCTTGGTTGGCAGGTTTTTATGCATTCCATCATATAGTCTGGACTTTGCACCAAATGATGACTACTCTTTTCTGTCTACGGTGAATGGGTTTGCTGGTTATTTCATAATAGCCATACAGAGATTTGAAATACAAATTGTCTCAGGGAAAAATATTAAAAGCGAATGTCGCTAAAATGAATAGAGCTGTCATTATCGTCAGAATATCTGAAAAAAGCGAATTATTGAGTTGTCTAAAGTAAGACGTCACATTTCTCCGTGGAAGGTTTGTAAAAAATATTCCCTGAGCAATAATATCGATTATGTCATAAAGAAATTAGTACTACTGCTATGATAAATAATATTAATATCAATCATACGTAACTTTTGCAAATTTTCTTTGCATTCTGTGTGGGGGATATGAGAGAGGTTCGCGCATTCAGATATTCTATTTGTAGACTTACAGTTTAAGTAGATCTTTCGGTTACTCTACGACTTGACTACACTGAATTACTCTACACTGAATTAACCGCAACACAAATAATGATATGTGGTTGCATCGATTACATGATAGCCGCAGGTGCTGGGCATCATGCCACGTCCGGCCACAATCATACATACCATATGATAGTATTAATAGTTATCAGACCAAGTAAGTACTATGTCGTCATGGAATTTCGAAATAACAAAATAAAATTTGAAAATGTTGCTTAAAAATATTGTAAGGAAAACATTTTTCGTAACAGATACAAATTAATGTCGTTTCTAGAAGTGGTCTAGAGTGAGTGAATAAAGAAATTATCTTAAGCAAAGGCGAATCGCATAATTAACAAGTGTTTTTTTTTAATTTGTTTCAGGAAGAAGATGGGCTACATCACATTTTTAATAGAAATTTTTAAGTTGTCCCAAAAAAAATATTGAATTTTTAAGTATTTCGTAAAATGATGACTGAGTAATAACTCCGAATAGGGCGTAACAAAATTGTCATTAATGATACTTTTAATATTAAGCGTACGTACAAAAATGCCGTTTTAATCATGTCCAAATGTATTGCAATTAAATTAAAATTTTAAATTGAAAACTCCAGTAGAAAACGAAGAATGTTGAAGTAACTTATTATTGTTCTTATAAGGCACATTTATTCTGCAAGGCTATTGGGCTACGCGGCATTTCCCTGTACCACAATATGAAATGTATGTAAATCTATAAAATATTAATAAAAACATGCCACCGAAGCCTTCTAATCGACCTTCTTTCTACTGATTTCAAAAACATGTTTGAATGTAATTCTTTGTAGGTTATTTGTTAATCTTTTGCTGTCTTCTCCTATCTAATTGTATCAAATTAATAAATTATTTTTATATTTACGCGTACTCTCAACAATTTGTCTGACTTCATTAAAACCGACATTTGTGAGAATTTAAATTATCTCGGAAAATTATTTATGGCTTTTTCACCACAATCAAAATTTAGAAGAAATCGTTTTTTTTTTCTTTCTTACCTTCTCACACTGCTTTGTGTATACATATTTAAAGATAATTAATAGGTAGTGGGGCAAAAACAAACGGTTCAACAAAATGTATAACCGTATAAATGTTTAAATTAAATAATTATCTTATAGCTTTTGTTTATTGTATGGAGAACAATACAGAACGTTAGTCATTGTAATATTTCAATTGAATGCAAAAAAAAGTTTGCGTGTTTTTCTGATTTTCTTTTTGTTAAACTAAACTAAAATGTTTGCATACATTCATTAATACCAATTAGTGGTTTTACTATTATTTGAACTTTGTTTGGAATATTTATGGGGATGCTAAAATAGTTCCAACAATTACCTTTAACACAAATCTAACCACATTCTAATTTCTCGTCATTCAGATATGAATAGGATAATTTATATAAATATTATGTGATGTTTTAATCGGCCACATTTCCCCTACACTTTGCAAAATTTGTTTATGTACCTCTGTTTCGTGTCGATCACTACATCCCTCTTATATGCAATTTGCAAAGCTTCATTGCAGAATGATTTCTTAACTAGTAAGTTTAAAGCATGATAGATGGCGTACGATTCACTGTAACAAGTATGATTTACGTATGAGATACACATATGAACTCAATGTAACACATACGCACCGTGGGCTCACCGACTATCAACGTAAGCCCTGGAATTATAAAATTGAAATAGACTGTCTACGATATAACCAGATGAAGCTGGATTTTTTTTCCAGTGTTTTAGGTTTTTAAGTTTGTCTGATTTTCTAATTTTTGTTTGCTAAACAAAAGTGAAACATTTTCCCTCATTAATTGATAGCAATTTTTGTATTAGGATAGGATTTGCGTTATTTTTAGAATTTGGAAAAAAAACTAAATATTTATGAAAACCAGTGGTGCCCATTTAGTTTTTCCACGCCAAATTTAGCATTTTTGGCCTGCTTATCGAGCACTTAGCTTTAAGTTTTTCCTTCTGGACTTTTTCATAAATTTTTTAGATCGTACGGTTTTTTTCGCTAAGTATCGAATTGAAACTTATAGGTATTTCAGCATAAAGAAAATTTAAAATAAATTTAGTAAAAATTGCTACAGTAGCTTTCACTTGAAATAAAAATCATCTAATTACGAAAAGATCTTGCGGTGTTGAAAAAATTACTCTGCGAATGAATTAGAGAATCTCAGATTTAGAACGACAGTTTTCGGTCCATTGCATAAAGAGGTATGCCAAAACACTTTTGACTTTGTTGCGAAATAGCTTGAATAAATTTTTACGAAGTAGAGAATTATAAGTAATTCAAAAAATTAATATTTCAGTGTCTATATAAGAATTATAATTGAATTTTGTTGTTTATTAAACAAAGAAAAATAAATTAAAAAATGTAAAGAGATTGAATCTGGTACCTTTAGAGTGGCACTAAAGCGTAAATACTACAGAAAAACTAATCAAATAATCGCGATTTATTTAAGCCTGTTCTACTCTATAAAACACAATAAAAATAAATGAAATTTCTAGTAAGAAAATTAACTTCCTACAATATGCTGGCCTCTTTGATTAATATTTTTTTGGAGCAAAATCGAATTTTGAATTCAGGTTATGTTAACATTTCACCCTTGGAGGCAATTTTTAATCCATATATAATCGAATTATGCATAAATTTTGATTAAACATTTTCGTCAGGAAAAACGCATTTTATTTCCTGTAATAAACGAAACGGTCCTCTTCACGGCCTGATGGCATGCATTGGCACCGAAGGAAATGAATCCAATGCTATAGTTAATCGTAAGACAACGGCTGCTTACTTTAGACAGTTCAATTGTCATACTTTCCGAAGTAAGAGATTACCCGTAAATGATCCCCTACCAATCCCACAGCAAAACCTCCTTGACCGTAAATCCTGACTTTGGTTTTTTTGCGTTAACTCGTGTGAAGCCCGTACAATTTTGAATGTGGCTCTAAATGTTTTTTTTTTTTTTTTTTTTTCACTGTTTGAAACAGTGATGCATCGTCCATTTTTGGCAAGGGCGCATACAATATTTAGTTAAGAAATCACTAGACTGACGGAATTGGTTTTCTGAGTGCGAAGTTTTATTTTTATCTTTATCATTTATATAACCTGAAATACAGACTACTAAAGCCATTCTTTGAAAAAAAAAAAATAATGAATTTCTTCTTACTATCTTCTTTATATATATAATTCTACTGTACGGGCGTCGTCAGTGAACTCCTCCTAAACGGCTGGACCGCTCTGCATAAATTTTTGTATATGCGTCTGGGTGGTGCCCGGGATGGCTTAGATTTACAATTCGGTCCAATTGGACAAAGGGGCGTGGTACCTCCCATACAAACAAAAAATTAAAAATCAATTATTTCTGCTCCTGCTTAAGGTATTTGAACCAAATTTGGTGCGTGGGTTTGGTGTACATATCTTAAGTGTTACTGCAAATATGGGCGGGATTGGACAATGGGGCGTGGTACCTCCCATACAAACCATAAATTAAATATCCAATATTTCTGCTCCTGTTTACGGTATTTGAACAAAATTTGGTAAATCGGTTTGGTGTACATATCTTAAGTGCTGCTGCAAGTATGGGCGGGATATGGGGAGTGGTACCTCCTATACAAACCACAAATTAAAAAGCAATTATTTCTGCTCCTGCTAAAATTTGAAGGCAAAGCAACGTTTGCCGGATCGGCTAGCATCTTACATAAAGTCAGCGTTCCTTCCATTTCTTGCGTATTTTGATCCTGGTCGAATACAGTGAGGTACGATGAGTAATTCGAGGAAGGGTTTTTGGCGGCAGAAGCGGTAGGTTAAGCTAAACCAATCTTTCTTTAGTAAAGTCCCCCGAAAAATGTCTTCTAGTGTAATCAGAATGGGCAAAAAAAGGCGGCTAAGAGTCTATCACAGGATGTTAATAGCATTGCAATACTTGGTGCAACTAATTGAGGAAAAGATGCAGAAGACCAGGGCCGTATAATAAATAATCAATTCGATTTATTCACCGTTCAAGCAAGGAAATGTCTTATTTGAGGACATCAGAAACCACAGATTCCATGTAGGAGCTAGGAATATTCATGATAAGAAGTACGTGTATTTAATTTGTAGACCGGACTATAGAACTTGGATTATCTCATTTTCGTGAACTAAGACCTCGCAATAACATGCAGAGTCTAACACAGAAAACTTGCCTACTTTCATTAAAATCGATATGGGCCAGATTTTATGCTTTAGAAACACGCGGCTGTCTGCTCCTTTAATTTCTTTAAACTTATTTCATGAAATATTTTTTCATTTTTTTTCAATCGAAATAATTGAAGCCATTACATACATTGTATGCAACATTTTGATTAAGAGCACCCTCCGTTTAATGCCACAATTTTGTCTGTTTTAACTATCAGCTTTTTTTCAATTTATTTCCCCCACAGCAAAAAACGAAAAGCGGCAAACCGGACATCCGTGAAGGGTGTTTACAGCGGCACAAAATTCCAGAAAATGACATAAATTAAGTGGTGGCAAAACGGAATGAAATGAAAACAAACCCCATACGAATGAATAAAAACGGTCCTCTTCATTTCTCAGTGGGAGGTAACGTTCCAGGGAATAATGCAAGCGGTTAAATTGAAATCAGACAGAATGAACATCCGGCACGAAGATGTGGCTGGACATTAAAAACATGGAGAACTCGTGCCATAAAGATTAATGGCGTTGTAAGATGAGACTATAAGTGAAACAGAAAAGACACGATATATTCAGTTAACATTTGATAGCTGTCAAATGTAACAGGTATTAACAGGTTAATAGTTAACTGCAATGTAATAATAATTGAACAGCTATCTTCAGTTAATGTTGAATATCACATCTCAGGAGAAAAAAAAACATAGAATTAAGAATGATACGGAATAGTTGTTTAAAACTATAAACCTGATTAACATAGCTTAATATGAGACAACAGCACAAGTGACATTTTACTTCACGTTAACTCCCATCTCAGAAGACAGCTGTCAAATGAGTAAGCTCTTATAGTTCCTTCACTTTCCTTAACACATCTGCCCAAGTGAAAGAGAAGATACCAAAGAAAAGCTGCCAACAAATGTACAAAATGTACGAGTACACTCGCTGCATCACTTAAACTAAATTAAATTCTCGCTACGACGTGTGGGAAAGGAAAAGTTCATATAACAGATATTTGGTAGCGCCTGTCACGAAGATGAATGGATGGTTGGATGGATGCTGTGGCAGCAGAGTAACAGGGCAGGGTCATGCAAATAACAGCGAGCTGCTGCCGTTTGCACCCTCAGTTCGATGATAACAGCAAAATGCTTGCATTAAGCATTGAAGCCCCCACAATTGTGATTTATTACACAGACAATTTAAATGAAATTTACTCGTATCGTTAAGTAAATTACTCACTGAAATTGTCAGTCCGAAGTGTAAATGAAATCTAACATCTGAAATTTAATTTGAAATCTTGAAAATTATTTTGGTGGCGGTGGGGGAATGAATTGATGTTGAGCTTGTTCAATGGTTTCTCACTTTTAACAAATGGGATGCTAACTAATGTGTAGCAATTTATAAATGGTCAAGCAAGTAATGTTGGATGTCGGAGAAATTATGCATGTACATAATTTCCGAGCACCCAATTTTCTATATTCTCCCGAAGCCCTTGAAGGTTTATAGAGCTTACAAATCAAATTTCATATCAGCTTTCATTTCGAAGCCCGCTTCAGCTGCTTCAGATTTACTAAACTCAGCGATTTGTTCCAAATAATCTGGAGCAAATTCGTCTATTTCATCTTTGTCGCTGGACAATGCTTCTTCACAGTCATCATTATCATCTTCTTCCTCCTCTTCTTCTTCTTGGGTGCGTGAATCGTAAGCAGGTTAGGCTTTTCGCAAAATTTTGATAGTTCTCTCGAATATTTGTGAAGATGAAAAAATCTTTAACATTAACATGACAAAGCTAGATCTTACATATCTTTGCAGACTCGACAAAAAGTATAGGAGCTAGGATGGGAGGTGACAAAATATCCACCCTGTAATCCCACTGTGGCACTTTCGGATTTTCATTCATTCCGAAGCCTACAAAATTTTGTTCAATGCAGAGTCCTTCAATAAGGATTGCGACCTAAAAACAGAGTTGTTCCAGTATTTTGCGGGGATGGATCAATTTTCCGGTATTAAAAATTTGTCTAAACTATGGCAGAAGATCATCAAACAAAATGGCTCATGTATTGCAGCTTCAAGTTAATTATTTCAATAAAATTCAAGACATAAAAGCTTCTTCTCACTTTAGTGTTTTCGTAAAAGTTCACAACATATTGGAAAACTCTCAGCCAGTAAAAATATTTTCGTTCTCATAAAGATACTGTTTATACCTGCAGTTTTACTCACACTGGTTCATTCTTATCAAAGTTTGAAAATGGTTTGAATGCTTGCTTAAATAGGCCTTCAAATTAGTGGGAAAACTTATCAAGTACACCCAAAATGTAGGGTAGTCCAAATGTTTGCTCTACTTAATATATAAAGTCTACTCAAAGGTGGCGACCTTTCGATAAAAGTTATCACAAATTCTATTCAGTTTCTAGTGCATATTTGTCTAGGTTTTTATAAAGGGTGTCGACTGATTGTTTGATAAAAAATTATCTTAAAATTTCAATTTCTATTGCCTATTTGGCTATAAAGCACTTTGCTTCTGAAGTGTCAAATATTTGATAGCAGTGACTTCTGTTGTGACGACATTCCGAATTCACTGTTTCTGTTTCAGGGCATTATCTATCAGTTGTTTTTGTTTTGGCCATTGCGTATCAATCTTTTATCTCCCAAATCAATTTTAGTATGATTCTACGTTTAATTTTTCGTTTTTTTTTTTTTTTTTTTTTGTTTTTAAATAAAATACAAATTACAAATTGGACAGCTTTCACTATCTATTCATTTCGATTTATTGCCAGAGATTAGCACGCAAAATGGTTTTTCCTAAATTGTTGCTGGTCCGTTTCAGGTTAATTTAGCTGCCACTAAAATAATTCGTTGGCCGCAAATTTAATTACATCACTGAATGATATCATCATTCGTATTGTACTGTATTGTATTGCAATGAGGTTGGGAAGCTCAATATTTTTGATATTTTTAGTGGTTCTGGTATTATAAATTATCACCATTTTGTGTGTTTTAATATCAGCAGCTAAACGGACACCCTTTATAGTCATATTTGCAGAATGCAACTTGCGGTGACTTAAAAACAGACGTATAATTTAAGAAATAGTAAAAAGAAATCCATTATTTTTCCAATAGATGGTTTGAGTGAGCTGTAGCTTGTGTTGTATAAATGCGGTCACGTTATACTAGATGGCGTTAGAAAGATATGAGTTCATATTCGAAAAAAACACTCAAAGATGGACACCGCCAAAGAAGAAATAGGTCATAGTTTTTTTTCCGTTGGAGGAGAAAACCTAAACCAGGGGGCTGAAAATGTGAATGTGTTTTTACAGTCTTTGTACTAAATCTGCCGGTTACGCGCAACTTTGGTTTAATCGATTTCATTCTGGTAATTTTAATGCCAAAAATGCACCACGATCTAGAAGGCCAATTATTGAAAATGTCAACAGAGGAATGCAACCACTTGAATATCGCTGGATACAACGCGAAACTCGATGCACTGAGTTGCAACACGAGTTGACGCAAAAAAACCCCAAGGATCGAATTTCTATGCTACATCGCAAAAAAATCTACTCATATCTGAAGTCAATGGTGATCAGTTATGAAAAGTGGGTCATTTACAATGATATCGAGCGAACACCGACCGGACTGAATCCCAGTGAGCCAGTGAGCAAACTATGGCCAAGCCAGGATTGACGGTCTGAAAAGTTTTGCTATGTTTGGCCTAGCCCGTGATTCGGATCGTCGGTCTACTCCTCAAGGCGTTGGAAATGTTGTCTACATTCCTTAATTGTAGAAATTTGAATCGTGGATGGCTTTATGCTGGACATTGTGATGTGCCTGTAAGAGCTTAAAGCCTAAGTTGGTGGGCTTTTTGTCAGGTGCGTTAGAGTGTTTCAAGTGATGTCTAATCCTGTAAGTGAACCCAGAAATTTCCAAACAGGCCACCTTTAGGCAATAGGAGAGAAATTTTGTTCGGTCAGGACAACGTCAGGTTGCACACATCAATAGTGACTCGATATAATGGTGAAAATTTCGCCTGAAACGAAACGTATGGAAAACACCTGTCCCAGTTTTTTTCTGGCAACATGAACGAGACTTCTTGCAAGAATTACCTTCTAAATGGCAACAAGATATCATACAAAACGATTCATGTTTGATCTGTATCGAATCGTTCTAACTATGCTAAATAATGTCTATCTCTGTGTTCTATAAAAACTCTAATAGAGTTCGTCCTTTTGCACTAAATGTTGGAAAGGAAACAGTCAATATGTCATGAAATGTTTGTTAATGGTTAAAGTCGATGTTCAAGGGATGGAGCTTGAATAACTATTTCCCAAAATTACTTTCACATCTTGAAAAGAAATAGTTCATAGATTCGTATTCTAAGAAAATGGTACACAGATTAGTTAATAAAAGACCATTTAAATTAACATTTTATTATTAATAAAATTGCGGAAATGTCATTACAAGTCCCTAAAACTCACCTTTATTTTAAATTTTTCCCCACCACTATCAGTCTCAAACCAGTCGCGTGCGTAAGTTAAATTTCGTGACAAGGTTATGTACGATATTTTTTGCCATGTTATTTAAACGTGTTTTTTTTTCAATGATTTTGTTTTACTTTAACTTGATAAACATTTCATTTCATTTTTAAAAATAAGAATGCGGAATAATATCAGTTCTTTAATTTAGCCATGACACATTAGTCAGTTGTTTGTGGCTGTTGAGTTTAACTTTTACGCAAAAGTGGAGGAATATTTTGGTTGTTATCACAAAGAAAAAAGGATTTTGATACATTTATTATAAAAATAAACTAAATTTTTTGTCAAAAAGTTGGTATGTGTATGAAAGAGTACAAGGCAATTTCAATTTACGGAATTAGCAGTTCATTAACTAAGCCGGCGACATTTTATTTTCTTTATGAAACTGCGTGAATGCTTTTCGGTGTGAAAGGAAATTTGTAAGTCATCTTCATATATGAAAAATGCCTATTCTGAATGAAAAGTTGTCACGTAATTTCTAAATGATAAGCGGTCATGAACACAAATGTTCCTACAAATTTTAACTGGGAACAGTTTCTTTTATATGAAGTCTCACAACACTTTTCTACTGCAATGAGCGTATTTATTCAAGATTATTATCTCTATGAAATGTGCCCATGGAAGCACTTTTATGCATTCTATGAAAACACTTTTCTATACACACTCTGAAGTAAATAAACTTTCTGTATGAGACTTTTCACAGACATTTTCCATACCGAAAAGTGTCTTCACGGTTATTTTTTGCACCAAAAAGTGTATTCACAGACAGTTTCAGACTGTTTTCATACCGAAAAGTGACTTCAAAGACACTTTTGATACCGAAAAGTGCCTTCACGGACACCGAAAAGGTATTTTCACAGATAATATTCATACGGAAAGTGTTTTTACTTCATAGTGTATGTAGAAAAATGTTGTCATAGAATGTTTCATACAGAATAGTGTTTCCACAGACAATTTTCATAGAAATAAATGCCTCGAATCCTTTCCATAGACGTAAGTATCTTCATGAACACTTTTCAGAATGAAAGTTGCCTTCATGGTCACTCTTTATATAGAAAAGTGTTTTCACATATACTTCCTGTATAGAAAATGTCTTCATAGATGCTCTTTATAAGGAAGACTGAAGAATGGGTGAGTGAGTTTGGCCAAACATTTTGACACTTTTTGTTATTAAATTAAATGAATAAAATTATATGTAAAAGCATCTTTGTGAATATTTTTCGTTTTGAAAAATGTCTTTGCGTGTACTTCACACATATAGAAATGTCTTCATGGACCGTTCTCATATAGAAAAGTGTTTTCGTGAATACTCTTTGTATAGAAAAATTATTTCATGTATATTTCTAGTATAAAATTGTATCTGCAGGGTTTCGTTTTCATAGAGAAATGAATCTACTTTTTTTATTACTTTTATTTTAAATATCGAAAAGTGTATTTATGGACTCTTGTATAAAAAAATATTTGCATAAAGCGTAAGAATATACCGTTCGGATTTAGAAACTACTGAACGCAAATTCTAAGTGTTGAGTGTCTATGAAGAGACTCTTCTGTGTGAAAATGATTTATGAGGACACTTTTCTATATGAAAGTTCCCACAAAAACACTTTTCTGTGAGAAAAATAAATAATTTCTACCCTTTTCTATATAAAAAGTGCCTGTGTGAAGATCATTTGTGAAGGTACTATTCTTCATAAGTAGAATCAGTAAAGGCACTTTTCTACCTATATATGAGCAGTATCTGCGTGAGCAATTTTCCTTATGAAAGTAGTATGTGAAGATACTTCTACGTATGTGAATCGTCTGTGAAGATACATTTATATATGAAAATTTTCTGTATAAAAAGTGTCTGTAAAGACGTTATTTCTTCTGACAGTAGTTTATACAACTTTCTTGTGTATCAAATTGGCCTATGAATTCTCATTTGGCATGCGAAATACAACTATTGAAACACCTTTCTGTATGAAAAATGTCTTTATAAATAAAAATTCGCTTCGCCATATGCAAATAAATAGGAGATGGAGAATTTAGCTTTTTGTTGATATTTGAAGGATGTATTATAGAATTATAAAAATGTAGGGTTATGGGGATATCACGCATGTGATTTTATTTATTCATTTAGTAGATTATTATAGAATTTCATTTATGAATTTATCTTGTTTTTGTCCAAAAAGAACTCTGATTGAAACTATGAAATGAACGCTGACATGGCAAGGACGGCTAGATAATAACATTCCAAAACATTTTCAAACAAATTTCTCTCTTATGTAAAGGTTATTGCCTCAAATGAAAGGATCTACAAATTTTATTTATAAATTTTCAAAATTGAAGCAACGTATACGAATTAGTTCCGACTTATGTGTCCACAGCTTGAGGAAGAAACGCTCATTTTGTGAAACAAATATCCATTTTTGTTATGTTATCTTGGTGATCAGTGGAGATTTCCGTCATTCAGGGGGAGTTTTTAGAAATGCCTATGTTTTATTTGATATCCAGTGTCAAACATTTCACCATCAAATGTTTTGAAGCCTATGAAGATATACGACTTTTACAGTAGCCCTGTCTACTCTTATTTCCAGTAGTAGTGAAGTCTTTCTGGGAAATCTTTAAAACTTGGAATGCCTTTTTCAACTTTGCATTGGATTTAGTGATATAAGAGTTGTTCTTACTTTGGCGCATATTATGAAGGTTTTTGTGAGCTTTATTTTTGTATTATAGAGATCAGAGTTTGAATTGTACCCGAATATTTCACATGATCATGTCAAAGCTATAAATCTTATCATTTCTTTTCCTCGCCACAAATGTTGTGATATGTTAAAAAGAAACCCCCAATTGCGGTTTGCCATTAATATTTGATACGAGTGTTTGATAAATAAACGAAATTTTCTATAAGTCAAGGTCGGTATTTTAAAGGCATTGTTAACTTAAATTAAACTATTAATGGACAGGAACTCATGTGCATAGTAGTGATTTTTGTAGGATTGTTTTAGGTTTATCTCTATGGCTTTCGATGTGATCGCCTAAATGAATCACAATTTGGATTTAAGATTCCTCAATTTGTTAGAGTTGATTCGATGTAAGCTATTGCATGAAAAAATGGATATACCTATAGAAGGGGATTTAAGAATACAAAAATAAACATCTTGAAACGCATTTAAAAGTGTAAAGTTTACATATCATAACGTTTGAAATTCCAGTCCCATTTTTGTCTCCTAATCCTGGTTGTTGAATATATTTGCTCTACGGTTTTCAGTACAAATTATCCTCCATCAACGATTGAGTAGCGACAACACATCATTTACGACAATTTCTTACAGCCCAGTTTACAAAAAGTCCATTGGCCCCAATTCTTTAGTTTATTTAAGCCTTTTCTCCACCAACATCTTTCTAATGCGAGCGCAAGCACGTATTTGCTTCGCAAGCTTTGCAAGTTTTAGTGGCAGAAAGGAAGAAAAACGCAGTACTTACATGTGAAAAATAACCCGTAATCTGTGTAAATCTCTTCATTTATTCATAATCACACTTTGTATGAATTCTCCTACGCTACTACTGCTACACCCTTTCCCTTTCCCCTTCTCTCTATCCCTTGTCACAGTATCCAATGTGAACAGCTTGTATGTGGCCACATGTTGGAGCGTTAACCCAGAATTTTCCGTCTCATAGAAATGCAGACGACGTCAGAGCAGTGCAGCGGGTATGAAGCCAGTATCGAGTGTTGCGTGCAAGTTTCCAAAAGTATCTGGTATTATGAATTCATATTCAAACAAAACCGCTTATGATGGCATTAAATGTGACACCACTTACAACGCTGATGGCAAGCAGAGAAAACAATGGCAGCCACAGTAGCTAAAACGGCGGCAGTAGTAAGTGCAAACAACACTGGACACAATTCGAAGAAATCATAACTCATTGTAAATACCCATAAGAGAATACAGGGTGACAAGGAAAAAAGTACTGGGAATTGATCAATGAATACAAATAATTCATTCAAATTTCTTGAATCGCCACGAAGGTGGCCCCCTTTCAAAATAATACACTTATGCCAACGAATAATCCAATCCATCGTAGCCACAAATTCTCTTCCGCAGCCTTTATTGTCTGAAAATGGGTTTCCCAAAATGATAATTTGAGTTTTTGAAACAGAGAAAGAGAATCAGCCTATCAGCTATATCAGGTAAATACGATTGTTGATCCGTGGTATTTATTAAGTTTTCGCCAGAGATTCGTTTACAATAACAGCATTTTTAGATAGTGCGCTATCGCGCTGCCAAATCCATAAGTTTTCTCTCCACAAATCGACGAATTTATTTCTCTCAAATGCCGTTTATTGCCCAAATAATGTATTTGATTTACCCTCTGTTCTTCTGACTAGAATTTCTAGTGCACAACGTTGCGAAAATCGAAGTAAACAGTAAATCTGCCGTTTTCGATTTCGTCTCAGGTGGAAGATGCCATTCCGAAGTTTGTTGATAGGTTTGCATTTCAAACACGTAAACCTATTTCCCACTCGATCGACCAAAAGACTTGGATTTTTCTCAAAATCGTAATCAATTAAACTTTGCTAACGAAGAGCTAGAATGCGTCAATTATAGGTCAATATTCATAAATAGCGCTATAGCTAGTAATGAGACATGCATTTACGAGTTTCACTTACAAACCAATGGGATGGCGACTTCCAACTGAAGCGAGACCGAAAAAAAACACGTTAAAGTTAATCAAAAGCCAGGCAACATTTACAGTTTTCTTTAATTATCGCAGTATTGTGCATTTATAATTATTTTCAAAAGGTCAAATGATGAATCAGTTGGGCGTTACGCAACGTTTGATGTAGCAAATGCATTAAAAAAGGACACACAGGAAACAAAACTAATGTAAGCGAATTTTTGCCTAAAAGCTTAACAAATATCATTGAATAGCCACCGTAATTACCTGATTTGGCTTTCTTTTTTCTCTCTCCCTAAATTTGTAACTCTGATTCACCAGTTTTCAGTTGTTAGAAGACATAGAAGGGAATTTGCGACAAGAATTGGAAATGTGTTGGCAAAATGTTTTGATGATGAAGATATTCGATGCCATTTCTGTATTATTTCGAAAGGGATATGGTTTGTAAGGCGATGTAGTAAATTTGAAATAATAACATACATACATATATACATAGTCCTGCCATATGTTCTGTTACAAATATAAAACGCCATAAAAAAAAAACCAATATTCGTATTGTATTCAAAATTATTTCATATATTAGAAGACAATATTGGTTATTAAAAAAAATTGTATTCACTCGAAATGGCCGCCTTTTGCTTTAACACAAGCTTTCAAACGGCGTGGCCATTGGGCTATAGCCGCACGTACGATTTCAATGGAGATCGAGGACGCTGCTCTGGTTAATGCTGTTTTAAGGCTTCCCAAATTTCTGTGGGGAGTCTTGCAAGCCATATTCTCCAATTCTGACCACAAAGCATAATCCAGTGGATTGAGATCTGGACTCCCTGATAGCCAATCTTCTGCTGCTATAAAGCCAGGAATATTGACTCTGAGCCACTCCTAGGTATATATGTATATATATATATTCTGTCTTATTGACCAGTTCCCTGCTTTCTTGTGTGACAGAATCTATCCATGCCAATATAAAAGAACCTCTTTGACCAACTGAATCTAAGAGCATAGCTATGTTTAAATCGTTGGAAAAACTTATTAAATTCAGTGGTAGAATTTTAAGTTTTTCGTTTCCAAAACTAACCAACGTTTTTCTTGGCTGTAGAAAATTTCTAAAAACAGATTCACGATGAACCTGTCTTTAGTAATTGGTTATCATATAATCACATAATTGTTTTTTAATTTATGTGTCCGCTTGTTTGGTTTAGGTTTCTTTGTCTTTTACTTGATTACAATCAAATCTCAGGAACATATTGCTGAGATGATGGTTTTAGTTTGTAATATAGTTCAATTAATGTGCGATAGGTGGCGCTATGATCGTATATAATTGAAAAATAATACTACTACTAATGCTATCCTTAACGTTTCACTGGTGACTGGTGGTGAGTCCAGTAATTTCGATAAACTAAAAACAAACATTTTCAGCGCATTACATTAATCGGCTAGATTTATATAAACCTCATTTGAATTCATACCATATCATATTGTTTCGGTTGCCTTATTTCTTTCATCAGTTTTGTGGCCAGCAATACGATATCGGCAGTGGCAAGTGCAATAAGTTCGTGTAATAAGATTAATTGTATGAAAACAAACGATGCCCAGTGTTTTCCTAGTAAACAACACCACCAAATGGAATTGCACTTGAAACTGTCAACTGCTCGTATGTCGTCTTTGTTTTGAAGTATAACTAAGTAAAAGCTTTTTTTTTTGTTTTTTTACTTTACATCAAATGACCGGCAGCTGGTGTTTTGTCTCATCGCATATTTTCAGTTTTTTTTTTATTTCAAGTATATATTCCGGTAATACTTTCCGGAATATCATTAATTTCATAGAGAAAACGTAAAAAAATGTCGGTGAGTTGACTTTAAAAATATCTATTTGTATTTTGTTATTTACTTAAAATGTCAACAGATACAAGCGGAAACAATTGTTTAAACAATCGATATTACTGTGGTATGTAAAAGTATGAGAAATGTTGTCATACTCTGTATTTAGTAGAGTAAATATTTCCGAGGCGGTAAAACAATTGTTAAGACAATACTGAATTGGATAATGTATTGCTTTTGAAACACGAGCACTTAAGATGGTCTTAGTAGGGGAATAATATTAGTAGAGTGAAATTTTCTAGTATGAATAAGTTTTTATACGATAAGCAAAGTTATGTAGGCGAAAAATGTTCAATAACGCTGTTAATTTTGTTTAAATGATTCAACATTTGTATAAAATCGTTAGATGGATGAATGTTTCATTGTCTTCTTTTCCAAAAATAAGAGAACTGTAGAGAATTCGGTTGATGTTAGCCACTACATGACTAGTTGATTTCTACTGTCATCCATTATAGCTAATGAGTAACAGAATGTGAGACAAGATTGATATGGACAAGATTGATTTGGTTTTTGAAATACGCATTAAGAAATACGGCAATATAAACTACAATAAAAAGAAATCTATTATTTTTACATAACATTAAACGCTTTACTTAGCAAGTATGAACGCCAGCTATAGATCTACCGCTACTCTTTTAGTTTTCTGATAAAAAGTTCTGTCGGGAGTATTTTGTAAAGCCTGTTCGATTTGACTTGATTGGATTTTTGCGGCCTTAGATTAGAACTGGTAAGTTGACAACAAATTCTAAAGAAGACTTAAAAAATCCTGATAGTAACAAAATTACTTAAGGCCATAACTGAGTTTGAAAATCAGCGAAACTTATAGGCATTATCATAATGACTCTGGCCGACACGAATTTTCCAGTGAAAGTAGGCAAATATCTCACTGAACTATTTTACTCCAAACGAAACCTGAGCACAGCAACGGTCTGTGGTGCGATCTATTCAATATTTTTATGAAAGTCATAATGAAAAAACCGATAATAATTATTATGAAATGACTCTTCAAGTCTACACAAAAATCCGTCAATTTGAAGAAGATCCTTGCATATTTCTATCTACTGCCGTTTCTGGCATCATGAAAGTTGTTCAGTGCCGAGATAAAACTGCCTATTTTCCTCTGAGAGGCGCTGACCTCAGAATAACTTTTCGAATGATTAAGCATTCAACAGTTCTTGGAAAACTCATTGAATGTGAGAAACTCTCCCATATTCCTCGCATGACATGACAAGTTCTTTCTTTTAATTCCGAGCCGGAAATTAGTCCTAACCTAAGCTATTAATTTTATACGTTTCTCATGACTACATCTTATTGATTTGATTTAAAATCTATTAGCACTTTATCTGCACAGAAAATTATGGAGACTGATAAACAGGATATCAATTATTATTCGTTTATAATAACAGCAATAAAAACTAATCAAATCAAAGAAATCCCCACCAGGATGTCTACACTTTCAAGAATTTCAATTACAATGAAATTGGCTAAAATTAAACTCCTCTGGCCGTTCTGTTCGTTCATATTCAACATGATGATCACATGTGGTGATTATGCATCTATTGTGGTTTTGTTTTACTATTTGTTCGTGTAGTGTAATAAAATTTACTTCTTTATGATTTTATTTGTTGAAAACTGAAATTTCACTACGTATATACGAGGGTTCAGGCGCAAGTTCCGAAATTTGAAGGCAATTTTGGAATGGTGAGATGCAATGAATCTAGCTTCGGAAAGGAAGCAAAGATTTAATATTATAAACCATTCTTTAGATATGATCTCCATATCCAGAATATTGTTTTTGAGCTCTTTCTTGGTTTTGTTTAAATATATTTTATGGTTAGGCAGAATTCGTATGTATGCGACTCTCTCACTTATAAAAACATTCATAATTTTTTTCCAGAAAAAAAAAAAGAAAAATTGTTTTTAACTTGGACGCCTTATACCTCCAAATTGACTCATGCGTTTCAGTCAAAATTTTCAGTAATTTATCAAAGTGTAGTCGTCTATTGAAATGAGTAAAAAATTGGATAAAATAATATATCTCAATCCAAGCATTGCTTGTAATGCACTCATCCGTTTATGTGTTGAAAGCATTATGGAGTCCAAATCGCTTTAGCTGAGAATTTAAAATTCTGCGAGAAATACCTCATACTCATAGTTTGAGGCTAAGCTCGAAAGTGACTAAAATCTATACATCTAGAAAATGGACATTTTCAGATATTTTGAAACAGTTATAACCCACCGTCTGTCATGTTTTGAGGGCGGTAACCGTAGATATATCTCAGTTTTTTAATAATCAACTTAAATGAATAGAAATTTCAGAAGTGAGAACAAAACATATTCCCTGTATCTCATGAATGAGATACGGGAGAGGTTCTCTGTTCTCTCAAAGGGATCTTCTGTTCTACAGTGTTCGTCAGACATATCGAGGTGACAGACACTCAAATAATAATAGGTGGCTGTATAGACGATTGAACATGTGATCATGCGAGCAACAGTATAATTGATTAGTTCCGTGTACTAACCACGGTGAGTCACAGAAGTCCAGAAGTAGGAGGAGGGCTACCAACTTCAGGCTGATGTAACAACCAATCGGCTGATGACAGCGGGCTCATTTTTTGACAAGCATCTGTATGTATGTTTGCTCATAGCATGAAACGCATATTACAAATCGAACAGATCAGCAATATATAAACACACGAGACAATCGTGTAAAAGACAATTTAGACCAATGAATTGCTCTGCGGAAGCAAGCATCTGCATCAGTGATGATTTGGGATACTACAACTGCCATAGGATGTTCACAATTCGTAAATCCGCAAAACTGTAGTAAAAAGATGTTACACGATACTTTGTTACCTTGGGCACGTAAACATCGTTTTTTTAAAAACAAAAAGTTCTTAGCTTGATTTCTTCACAACAAAGGCGATCATATTTTCCGAACTTAAAACCGATGGATTTTTATATACAAATGGACCGTATGGAAAAATTCATTGGTAAAAGTATCAACTAAAATATATGAAATGGTCAAAGCCTTAAAGATTATTGTTCGCCGAGAATGGGACAAAACCGTCTCCGACAGACTCGATGTTGTTATCCGCGTTGAAGATATCTACATCTGACAATTACACAAGTTTCTTAAGATTTTAAATGTTTTTACGATACACTGAAGTTTCTAAATGAATGAAAGCAAAGTTGATAAAATTACAGCATTTCTAATTGGTAACACTTCGAGTGGCGATCCTTGTAGTAATAAAAATTTTGGGAGATACATAATTTTGTAAAAAAAATTAAACATCAACCTTGTTCTTAAGCTTTCGTTGCTTCAACTTTTATTACACCCATCGCATTTGACAGTCCATTTGTCCGGCTTTAAATTCTTGTGTATTTTTATTCCCCCCATTGTCCCTTCACCCTAATGCACTTTGCACAGCATTTTTTTGCATACGCTTTTATGTGGGCATCACAGCAAACAGAATTAAAAGCAAGGCAAAATAGTAATATAAAAAAGAAAAAGAATTCTTGATTGAAAATCGTACGTGACCAGACTTTTTTCCCGGGTATCATCAGGAAAACATTACCATTATTCTCGTTGGTATTTGCTCACGCATTAAAGACACCCAACAGTGGTTGAACACCCAGCGAATGTTTGAAATCAAAGTTTATGGAAGAAAAATTTATTTGGTTAATATGCAAATAAGCGAAGCGAGGGATGGAGTACAATTTGAATTTGAAATTTTGATTTGAATTTCTTAACGTTGTTGAAAGTTTGGTTATAAATTTATTATGAAATGCGTGAAGAAAAGTGAAATTAAAGACTGACAAGGAAATATCAGAAGGCAACTTTTGCTGGGAATAGAAATGAAAAAACTGCATGCCGAATACTGCAATTCTATGCACTACAGCCAGTTGAAGAGAAAGAAGAGAGCCAGACCATCTTTTCAAAATGGAGGAAACAGTTGTGGAAAGGGGTGGAAAGTGAGGATATAAAAAAAGGGATAAAGGTGAAGAATGCAAATTTTACAGAAACGAATAAAGTAAAGGCTACGATAAGCTAGGAAATCTGATCAAATATATGTGTAGAGATAAACGATTCTATAAGTTATTATTTCGGAATGACAGTAAAGACTAGTTACTGACCGTTAGATGAATTGCCTATGATCGAGCCAAAACGATATCATGCATCAGCTCCTAAACCCGATTTAGTAACCTGTGATTGCAATATAAGTGTGTTATTTTCTGGGTGTATCAACTATTGCGATATCAAACTTTTAGCCATCGCTTATAATATTCTTTCTGATGTTATATGTGAAAGACTAAAACCTTTTCTATCTGACCTTATCAGTGCAGATTTAAACCTGTTAAATTTGCAACTAACAGATCATAAATCAAAGAAATACAAACCGACGCATACCATATTTTCGTCGATAATGACGCCATTTTCGACAATCCAGTAAAGCAGAAAATTATATGAAGCCGTCTTTGATGCGTTCCGCGAGCTGCAGTAAAGACAAGTAAAAAGCTAGGCGAGTAATTTGTCATCAAATGAGGATTTAGGGCGACGGCCTGTCGGGTGTACGCTATTAATGGCTATGAGTAAAGCTGTTGTAAATACAATCGATGCAACCATTACTAAAAGTCATTTGTTATTTCCGATCATTGATGACATAAGCATTATTGGCCAACTTAAGCGAATACTATTGCTTACAAGCATTGTTATTTCAAAGTAGGGAACCGCTTTAATGGCAAAACCCTCTCTCGACGAACGAGAATTCAGCCGCGTCAGAAACCATTTATCTAATTGCACAGTGCAGATTTCTAGGTAATGGCACAACCCTTCGAGATTATTATCGAGTACCGAATGAATCACAAATTTTATAACGATATCTACTTGAATAGGAGGCTGAAAACAAAGCAATTGCGTTGGCTATTGAGCGGTTAAATGAAAATGCTACGACATCAAAAGTTTTCGATATTAGGATTTAGAGCTGTCGTAAGAGAGGATGACGAAGGACCAGGGAGTGCCAGGCTTTGGTTCCAACAAATCTTGGTGCGGTAAACAGAGCGATTTTCTTCTAGTGAATTTTTGTGAAATATTGAAATCGCAGTAAAGGATAAACTATCGGCGAAAAAGCAAATTTCATTATTTTGGCACATTTCATTATTTTTCTAAATTATGAACACATTAAAGTTTTTGCAATTTTCTCATTTTGGCAGTTTGTGAACAATTTTTGCTCCATACAAAAGACAATTCTTGAATTTTCCGCTATTTTCCTATTGTGGTGCTGATGTTTGCATTTCTTTCTACATTCGCTTCGAAACGAAAACCAAAAAAGTTGAAAAAGTTTATGTAGGGCTCTATAAAAAATATACGAATATTTTTATTCGGCGTATATAAACAATTTAATTTTGTTTTTGGATGAACATAACGCAATTAAAAATTTTAAAATTGAGAAACCATTATATTGATTTGGCATCCATTAACATTCAGAATGAGGTCATTGACGGGAATTTCCAATTCAATGAATTTTGTTTGCGAATGTTTCGCATAAGATTTAAAAACAATGACTTGAATCAACAAAGTATCGGTAATCGCTATTTTTACACACATTTGTGTTGTGATGTGGTTTTTATTTGTACCTCCTTAATTATCAATAATAAGATTCGACATCATTAATGTTTAAACACCATTCACCAAGATCGACAAACAACGATCACGTGTTTATTAAAGAAATATTTGTAAAAATTGCCTCTACGTTAAAAATGTAACTTCAATTTTAATTTGAACATGATGAGCAAAAATTGTGCACTTCCCACGAATGCAGCGTCTGCTTTTTGCTGGCGCGTTAACCAAATTTTAAGAAACCGGTTTATAATTAATTACTTATTGTTTATAAGAAATAAATAAACAGTAAATAAAAAAATATAGGAAAAGCCGTAAGTTAATAAATTGGACAGAGAAATTTCTTTTCTCTCAATTCTTTATAAAAATACATTAAGAACAAAATCCGCAAATAGCAACAAAATAATAAGCTTAATTAATCTATGTCAACTATTTAAAGACCGACTTAATTGCCGTTAATGGATTATAAATAAATCTTCCGTCGTCCTCTTCTTGACAGATAATGCTGTATTAATTTTGAAGTTTGCTGGACCGGTCATATCCAAATATATTTCACTGCGCACCAAAACAAGGGATGGGTGATTCCAAAGGAAATAAGTTTTCAGTTGTAATCTAATGGTAGGCGTATCGCGTTCGAGAAAACCTTTTGAAGCATCACATTGTTCGATTAGATGTGATCCCATAAGAAAGTTGTCGCTTGTAATTAAAAATTTATATAATTTTTAGAAAGGGTCAAAATTAAAACAACACCTTTTAGTAGCTCATGTAATTTTGTGTATTTGCATTTTAGTTGCAGTGCTTAAAAGGTTGCTACTCTGGAATTTCTTTCGAAATTTGCATGCAGATTAAACAAATTTAACAATTCACTAAACAATTTCATGACGGCTGTTCTTTGGCTGTTCGAACTATTATTTGTCCATGGTTCGCTGATTTTAAGCAAGGTCGTACTGGCATCGAAGGATGTGTTTGCAACAGAAATCACATACAAGTTATTTTCAGTAGTCTGATCTATTTTTCGGATATTAGAAAAGTGATCCTTAAAGGAAGCTAGACACCGCAAAGCTGCATATACCGCCTTCAGCCAAATCCTAGTATGACGAAGAATGTCGCAATCCATCTTAAGAAAATAATACTGGCAACACAGCAGCCTGATGTAAAGAAGTACTATGACGAGAAGAAAAGACAAGCAGGTCGTTTAAGCGAAATAAGTCGCTGTGGAAAGTGCGGGAGGGCAAGAATAAGGAAGGCAGAGTGGTATAAGTGAAGCCTGTCCTTTTTACCACAAGATAAAGAGTACCGATTAAGAAACGGTGTTCGCCTATTGTAGGAACAGCGATGAAAATCTAATCCTAGATTCGAGCATTATGCAGCAAATATGGAGTGATCATTCAGCCAGAATTAGGGCAAAATACCAGTATCACAATTTAATAACAACAAAGCTGCATGTGCTGATGCCCTGCAGAGAGAGCTGAACAGAGAGATAGAGAGAATAGCCCGTTCTGTGTGACTTCATCCTTGTGGCTTTAAACCTGCTAAATTCATAAGGCCAGATATTCATACTGCGTCAAATCCTGGATGTGATCCAAGGAAAACCAATTGACTCATTGCACTGATTTCGTTGACTACAAAACTTCCACACAACAGTCCAATTCGGCAAAAACTGTTGAGACTTTAGCCGAGTGCGGTATTTCTGTTAGGAGGTCTTTAGCAAAGTTGGGCAAAATTTTCAGTGAGGCATTTTGCAAAAAATGAGTATTTATACAGAGCGGTAGAAAATCGTTAAACCTTTGCAAGGGTACATTGGGGATGATTATGCAGTTAATCAAGTAGGTAGCATTTTTAACCAAATTAATGACATTTTTATCAAAAGGTATGCTGCTTACACTTGCTGATGATGTGGAAATTATTGGCAGAAAATTACGAGATATTACTGCAGTCTTCTCAAGCATTGAGAAGGAAGGGCACAACTCCAAGTTAATTGTTTCAACGAACAAATCGTCTTATTGTTTAGGACGATGAACGAGTGGCTTTGAAGCAAAGAGGACCTTTCACCCTTTCGCCATCTATAATAAAATTAATCATGTCTTTGACAAAAACCTCGAAATTAGAAGAAACATGGACAAGAGTACTAAAACGCAGCCTTTGCGTAGTTATGTTGTCTGGATGGGCAGAAACGCTTCGCATTATTTTCTTCCAGCAGCATATAATGGATAAATAAAAAAGTTTATTCTTTGTCACTACGTATTAATTGATTCAAAAGTTATGTTACAGGATATATCTGACATCTTACCTATAGATACTTATGTCAAAAGGCAATGTATCAAATGCTTATTTTCCAAACATAATAATAATAATGTATAATTTAATAATAATTATACATTGCATACACCCCCGGATGTTTTCTATTTAGATTTTCTAAAAACTCTTCTCGTTCTTTTTCAAGAAAAGCTGGCTGAATTGCAGTAAAACCGACATTATTCAGTGATGAACTCTATGGATAGATGACGCCGAAAGGGAAAAAGAAAATTCCGTTGCAAGAACCAAGTTTTCTGGGACACTATCAGAATTTGGAGAGACGAATTGAGTAGATGACAGATTTTATTCGAGTAACCGCCTTAGTAAAGTGGGTAAGTGGGCTTATCATAAACCGTTCCATCTGCTTCCATTTGCAAAACCTGCTGAATGGTAGGTTGGTTTATTGCTAAGATGGTAAGAAATCGACGATTTACTCCTAAGCATTCTATTAAAAATATGATAAAAAATTTTCACAACTTTCCTTAAATACATCTCTGTAAGTCTTAACACAAAATTGTTCATGAAATAAATGGTTTACACGACATATGTTTTCTCGAAGCTTACCTAGTCTGCAAATCGATGAGGCTTATTTCATTTCTTGTGACCCTAAAATGAAAGAAAGTAGAAAATGTTGTTAATTGTGTGAAATTAATACATAGATAGCAATATTTATATACCATTTATAAAGAAGGTTGTACATAATCTCTAATCAAACATTCGTTCTTTATTCACTTTAAATGGGAATGGGTTCAGTTGATTGAATCTGACTTTGGTCGACAAAAATGCTCTTCGATCGATTGAACCCGATTTCAGTTGGTGTGAATCGAATCCAGTCGGATGTTCGGTTTATTGGACCGCAGCTTAGTTGATTTCGAACCAAATATAAATTGCGGACATTCTGTTAGATATGACCTCTGTAATCAGTGTAATCTTTAATAAAACCCTATATCAGTTGGTCGAACATTGCTGGAAATAACTGCGGTTGCCGTGCATATTAAGAAAATGTATTGCCTGATTTACAAACGTATAACAACAATGAGAAAGAAACTTAATCATTTGTCAGTGTTGTCTTTAACATTGCGCAATACCATTTGGCCGAAAATTATCGGATGTGTTACTGCAGTCTCCATGACCATTGAAAAGGAATCACTGGAAGCACATTGGTGGATTTATAAACACCATTACGCTATTGATTTACGTAAACCCGGCACAACTCAACGGTTGTCTTAGCTGGCCTGTATTGTGTAAATCACTAATAGGCTTTGTTCATCAGTTCATTAAGCGATCAGGGCTATCTTTAAATAACTAAGTGATAGAAACTAACGACTAGTTGCAATAGAAGAGCAGAAAATCGGTGCGCCTTCGAAGTTTGTCTTATTTTCAAATTCCGACCAAACAAGATCATGTTCGTTCTTCTGAGTAAACGACTTGTTTGAAACCATCTATTAGTTTGTTAGATAACTGACCTTTTAGTCCCCAAAACCCAAGTTAATAATTTCATAACGTGATAACTCCTTAATGCAAATTAATTATTTTTTCTGCGCTGCAAAATTATTGAATTATTTTCGAATATAGAAAAATGTAGGCAAATCTTTGATTCTCGCGAAATTACTGTAATTAAATCGTAAATGATTTTAATGAATATGGCTCAAAGCACGATTCGACGATGTTGTGGAACGAATTGCAAAAAACTCTAATAGAAAAGACGCTCAAAATTTATAGCCTCATAAAAAATTTGCAGTTTTCCGTCTTCATTATAATCAGCATTTGTTTTCTATTTGCGATAGCTTTTTGCCTAAGATTTATACAAATAATCGAAAAACTTTGAACCATTGCAATGTTGGATGTTTAACTCTGTTGCCTGGTTGTACCGCGATTGTGGCATGACTGGCCGGCTGTCTATCTGGCTGGCTGCTTGGTCCAGTTGGTTTGGCCGGCCACGGCTGGGTGTTAACTGATAGACCAAATGTTGGTCAAATTACAAAAGCAATTCCCAACAACTACAACAGCAAGACCACTTTGCTGCTTTGGCCAACAATAAAATGTGACAAGAAAATTGTGCTTCATAAATTTGTTTCTATCGAAGTGGAAAGAAACTTATTCAAGTTACACACAAATAACACTCGACGCGATGCGGGAGCAAAAGGTAGTAGGCGTTTACAGGGTGAAACCAGAGTGGGGGAGAGAGAGGGGTGACGGTGTTATAGCAGAAGGGTTTACTTAGTCCACGGCCTGGGGCCATAAAATATTTGCCATAGTAGAGACATCTTGGTGTTACGTAGCTTTTCACAAATGCCTTTGACCAAAAGCAGAAACTTTAGATGACAACTTCGGGTGGAATGTGCGAGCACAAATTGAAGATGTTTGGAAAAGACTGCAGAGAAGAGTCTAGGGTGGAATTCGGTCAAATGCAGTAATGAACGCACAGGGTTACCAGGAGTTGAAAAAAAATTAAATAATTGGGAATAATGCAATGAATGAAATTAATATCTCAGAACGGGTTACTACAACAAGACAAGACGGGTTAGATAACAAGTTTTTCTCGTAAAATTTATATATTTTATGAACAAATTCGTAAAAATTATGAAAAGTTTCATACGTTTAACGAAAGGGGTTATGAGGTGAAGGGATTCATAAAATACCTTAATGAAAATATATTACTTTTATGTAGACGGTTAAAAATCTGCCGAATTTATTATTATTATTATTATTAATACTAGAAGGTATTACATATGAAGTTACATTTCACTTCATACTACAATCTGCCCTAAATCAATTTTGCGTACTCGAGACTTTTTGGCCGACTTCGCTTTAATTTACTTCACCTCATTTCATTTTTGTCCTATTTTTCTGGAAGAAGGTATAACGAAAAATTTGCAAACGATAAGAAGCTTTCACATTAGAAAATATTTGAATACAGCAAATTACGCGTGAATATTTTTATAGAAAAATTGTAATCGAATACAAAGGCAGCCCCAAAACAGGAAAGGGAGGCTTAGTTTATAACTTGCAACTTTTCGAAGTCTTCTGCTTAAAAATTATAGAGAGCCATGTTACCGACTGTGTCTCGATGGTTAATACACGCGACTGTCCACCTATCATTATTTCAGCGACGGTCACCTTGATGTGCCTGAAGAACACTTCGAGAAGTCGATTAATCGACAAGTTTAATGAATGCTTCTCAAATGCTTCTCTATGATATTCGAAATCGTCATTAAATTGTATATCCCGTTTGGTAAATCGAAAAATAAAATGCAAGTAAGCTCACTGAATGTGAGAGGCTCTCCCATATCTTATTCATGACATGCAAGGGAAATTGTCTTTTTTTATTATAGAGGGCGCTAACTGACCAATTTGTATGTGTAGTAGACTAAGGAGTGTGGCAACGCAATACATATTCATTCTCAGAACTAAATGTACTAAATGCTTGAGGTGTGCTAAATAATAAATACTGAATTTATTGCCATTGATCGAAAGATATAAATATAGGAACATGTGGCCTAAATTAGATAATTTGTATGGGAATTATTATAGAGAACATGGATATTCGCGCGATTTTTTAAATTATACTAAACACTATGTACAAAAATTGAAAAGACGTATCTACAGCCAGCAATTTGGAGATAACAGATGGAAAACTAATGTTCGATAATTCGGTCATTTTCATTCGCATAAATGATAAATAAATAAATAAAAATAAATAAATAATAATATGTAGGTCTAATAATTCGTATGTATTTGCGATGTCAAAAGAGGCGTTGTTATTTGGTCGATTTTTTCCAAATTTACAGAAGATTGTACGGTACATCAATTGAATGGATAAAAACCAAAGTCTATTCATGATAAATGCCATAGAAAAAACTGCTGTTATGAAAACTGGGTGCTTTGTTTTCATTCATGATATAATGATTCAATTTCGATCCCAAATTCATAAAACACATAATAGCTGATGATGAGGCAGAGATTTTCGCACGCAAAACTATCAATTTCGGAATGAGATTCGGAATAGTGCCTTCAAACTGTGCTGAAAGGCAACAGTTTTATTTGATTATCGCAATTTTGCGCACTTGGAATTTGTGCTAAAAAGTCAGACGGTAAATACAAAATATTATTATTATCAAATTCGTCGAAAATGCTCCAGAATTGTCGGAAGAAAATTCATGGGTTTCGTATACGATTAAACACCATTTTATAAGGTTATCGAAAAGCTCTCGGAAAACTCAGAATTCTTGCCAAAAATATTATCTGGTAGATATGCCACGAAAAAGTCCAGGCTTGTGAAAAGAAGACTAACGAATTTTTCACCAACACAAGGCTATCAATGGAAACGTATTTCTGGCCACAGTATCACCTGATATGACTAAAACTAATTCTTTTCCTTTTCCAAGCGGCCGTTTTTGGTCGATAGAAAATACGAAAGAGAATTCACGGTAAAAATGGAAGTTTTGTTCGGAAAACGTGTTCGGCAAATATTTTTATGATTAGATTCGTTCGCTGGCAAAGTGTATTATTTGTAAAATTTTGTATTTTATTGACCAATTTTCGGTACTTTGTTGTTATCCCGTAGAATTTAAATAATTGTTTATTTAATAGTATATGTATAGGTATATTAGAATAAAAATGCGATTTCAAATATTCTGCAGCTTGGTAACCTTTGCTAAGCATTCCACCTACAGTAACCTCCAACCAACCAGTGGGTGCTGTACGAGGTTATCGGTCGTGCGAAAAGGAGGTGGCTGAGATGTAGGGGCAGTTGTTGCAGAAGGCGTTTCAGTGCTGGTGTAAAATTGCAAAAAATTGTCGTGAAGTCAATGTAATGAAATTTCGAAATATTGCAAAAGTTTATTAAATAATTACGATATTCGATGCAATTATTATTCAACCATTTTGAAAGGGGAATCAAATGGCTTTTAATATTTAATACAAAATTCGATACAAAAGTCCTTTAAAATTGAGGGTACATATTTTTGTAAAGAGTGAGTAGTAGTTAGTTTTATTAGTAAATATAGGCCACTTGAATGGGTGGGCTCAAATTCCAGATGATGCACTGACAAATCGTTTATGTTTTTAAACCACCCATTAATGTACTCTAAAAGTCAACAACATGACTAAAATTGTTCGTTTATGTTCTTTTAGCTGCTTACGCATTTACTCTATTTTCGTTAAATACAGGTGAATTGCATTCGCTCCCATCCTTTGTTAATCCTTATGCCAGGGAAATGGTAAAATAAACTTTAGTTAACTTAGTATGCTTCCGCTGCGTAATATTTGATAAGGTTTACTTTGCCACCAACACCACATCCTGACCTCCTTGCCCTTTTCTTTCTCTCCTTGCGTTGAAAAATCTTCAACTTGCTGCAAAGGCTACAGCCATCAATGAACATTCTCACCAACTGAACAAACCGTAGCACCGCAGTTCAAAGTTTAAAAGCGAATACGTTTCTCTAACTCCTTCCCCTTATCCCCGTTTTGCAGTCCGGAATATTGGCTGTTAGTTTTACAGTATCAGAGTTTGGTTTGGAAGTTACTTCCTGCTTTAGGGTACACCAGTCTTAGCCTTTTCTCCCCCAGATTAAGCGAGCTCAAAGTTTTATTACTTTTTTTACTTTCTTTGTGTGCTGTGGCTTCCTTTACTTCTGCTCCAGCATCTCTTTTTTTTCGTTTTGGCGTCTTCCTTTATGGCCACCACTAAGCATCGCCATTACTGGGCTTAAATAAATGGCATAAATAACCGAGTGGCAAAATAGTTAGCTGGCCGTATTATATTAGTGTTTCACATTTCAGCTTAGGAAAAAAATCTATTTGGTTTCAATTGAATGCGTTATTTTTATGGGAGGGCGAGTGAGATCAGAGAGGAAACAAATGCTTGCGATTTTTTCAATTATGCTTAAGAATGAGAAGACCTGGATTATTCTATCTTTCTGAATTGAAACAAAAGTTTCAATTCTGTGGGATTAAAGTGGCAAGTAAAACAAATTTAATTTTTAAAAGGAAACTCGACAGATATAAAAACAAAGGTGGTAACTGATCGCATGGTCAGTTTCGTGTGGCATCTTTTCTATATGAAAGCAAAGAAATCAACCATATTGCTTTGATTAATTGTGGCCATTTTTTTATGAAAAGTTGTCTGCTATTTACGTGTAAACTGAAACCAAAATATGTAAATTTAAATGTATTAAAAAAATTTAAAACAAAAATGCCACATTCAACAAAGTTTCTCTCTTAGAAAAACTTGTGCTAAAAAAGCTTGAATGAAATATATGCCAACAAGAATCATATAAATTCATATAAATCATATAAAGGTGGAAGCAATGCCACAATTTTTTGCAAAAGAGATTAGCGGATGATCCTATTAAGTCTTATCATTCTGATTGAAACAAAAAAAATCTGAAGGAAATGACATACAAACATCTCCTCGCCCAAATTCTATTCAAATTTATAACCACATTTTTCTGCTTACAAAGTTGCAACAAAAGGATTACAATAATCCAAAAAGGATTACAATAAAGCAAATATACGCAAAACAATTTAAAGCAACGCGACCGGTAGGCATAATCTGATCGTCTCGATCTCTAAGTGGAAGAACAGTGAATCGGACATGCTGAAGTCAAAGAAAAATGAGAAATTTTTCTCTAAGAAAATATTAGCACGTAACGATTCGTCGTACAACCAACTAACGAAATTTTAGTACAAAAAAATTTTTTCTAATAAAATCTAAGAAATCATCTTTTCTCTAAGTAAGTCTATCCATCTTTAACATTAACATTACCATTTTTTCTCTAAAAAAAATGGGCATTACCTACTTTTCTTGTCTAATATATGTTTTATATAACCAACTTTTCTCCAAATCTTCCCTGAGAAAAGCGAAGTATTACAAAGTTATCTTCGAAAATATTTAGTATCAAAAATTTTTCTCCATGAAAAGTTTGGTGCCATGAACTTTTCCTATGAAGGGAAAGGCATCAATTTTTCTTTGTTAAATGTTTTGTTCCATCATCCTTTTTTTCTAAGAAATGTTTGGTATAACCAAATTTCTAGTAGAAAAATCTACCTATTCTATAAAAAAAAATCTGGGATTATTCAACTTTTATTTAGGAAAATCTTAGCATAAACAACCTTCCTCTGAGGAAAGCTTGACATAGCCAAAGTCCCTTCAGGAAATGCCTAGCAAAGTCAATTTTTATCTAATAGAATTTAAAAAAAACTTCTCTTTATGAAAGTCTGTGTATGTTCAAATTTCTATGAGTTAATCTTGGTAAAACCAATATTTCTATGAGAAAAGTTTGATGCGATGCGAATTTCGCTAAAAAGAAACTTGATGTAGCCAACTTCCTCTAATAAAACACTTAGTATGGTCTTAACATCGAAAACTGAACCTGAATATAAGAAAACAAAAGAAAATCTTGATAAATGCCATTTCTCTCTAGGAAAAGCTTGTTATCGCCACTGTTTTGTCTTAAAAGCCTTGGTATAATCTCTATAAAAAGCTTGTTGTTGCCACGTTTCCTTAAGAAAAACTTGTTGCTGCCACTTCCTGTGAAAACTTTGGTTCAATAGACTAATTTTTGCAGACAGCTTGATTCTACGGCTTGGTGTTGTTTAAGATAACAACAACTTTCTCTTCAGAAAGTTTTGGAATAGCGAAGTTCTTTTTATCAAATATTGACATAATCAACATTTCTTCTTTGAGAAAAATTTGGGTATAGTCAAAGGTTATATAAGAAAATGTTGGTATAACCAATTTTTCTTTCGTAATGGCTTGGTATAGACTACTTTTATTTAAAAAGTGTTTGCTAACTTATCCATAAGAAGATGTTAGTATAGCCAACTTTTCTCGAGAAAATTTCTAATAGCTAACTTTTGTTTTAGTAAAATCATCGTATGGCCGACCTTTATGTAAGAGGAACTTAGTATATTAAACATTGTATAGTCTGATAAGAGCTTAAAATAACCAATTTCAAGCTAAAAATATCTGGGTGCAGGCGATTATTATATAGGTAAATGTTGATTTGTCCAATTTTTCTCTAAGAAAGGCCTGGCTTATTCTAGTAAAGGCTTCGTATAGCCTTATTATCACAATAATGTAAATATTATGTAAGAAAATGTATGTAAAGGCAACTATTCCTTAAGAAAATCTTCTATAGAAAAGCCCGGCATTGTCAAATTTCGTCTAAGAAAAACTTGATATTTTCCCACAAAACCTGAGTACAGAGAGCATTCTTCGAATAGGTTTTACTGCAACTACATTTTCTCTAGCAAAACTTTGGAAAGCATGATCACAACATTTTCTCTTATAAAACGTAGGTTCATGGCGGGAAGGCATGTTTTAGCCATCTAAACTAAGCTTGACATTAACAATCGTTTTCTTTAAACAGAGCTTATTTTTTAAACAGATAAGTTAAGTGAGCCAGAGTTGTCATAAGAAAAACTTGTTAAAACCAACTTTTCTTTATGAATATCATTTTTCCAGCGATACTTTTATAAGAAAACTATAACGCCAACAACGTGTCTAAGAAAAACTTGATGTTGCCAATATTTCTATAAGAAAAAAATGACGCAACCAACATTTTGATAAGAACAACTTGATGCCACTAACTTTTCTGTAAGAAAAATTTGATGTCGGTAATAAAAACTTTGTATAAGAAAAACTTGTTGCTTTCAACCTTTCTATTCAAGTGTTGAAACCGCTTTCCAATATGGAAAAATTGGTGACATCACTTTTTTTGAAAAGAGGTTGTTGCTATTAGCTTTCCTATAAAAGAAATCTCGACTTTAAGTACAAATTTAATGAAACTAATTTTCCTGTTGGAAACCATCTACCAAATTTTCTCTGAAAACTTTTGTTTATAAAAAATGTGTTAAAGCCAATTTTGACCTACGAAAGAAGTTGGTTGTCTCCCACTTTCTGATGTCCATTTAGCGTCCAGTGGTGAAAGATATTGGCGAAATGATTAGCGCACGTGAACATCGTTCATACGATCATGGATTCCAAACCCAACACGGTCAGTTATGCTTCTAGAAGCTGTGGCCACTTCGATATGTTGCCGAACACCTGGAGTAGTCCAGCAATTGACAGGATTAGTAAATGATTCTCGAGCTTATGTACGGAATCGTCATTAAACAATAGGCCTCGTTTAGTGGGTCCAGAAATAAAATGCGCGTGATCTAATTGTTAGAAGCTATTCCATATCCCACTCATGGTATTCGAAGATCTTTGGTTTTTTAGATTTTTAAAATATCTCAAGAAAAAACCTTAAAAACAATAAATGGGGTATTTAAGTTGAAACTTTTGTCGAATCAAGAAATAAATAAGTTATTTAGTTTTAGTAGTTAGCTCACTACGGTAATGTGATGTTATGTTATGGAAATATTCAGTATTTACCCACTTAAAACCCAATGAAATCTCAACTGCGTATTTACCCCTATAAGCAATTTAAAGCTACCAAATATACCACAGAAAATAAGATCTATCCCCGAATAGGATAGGGGCAAGATTTTCCCATCAATGAGCCATAACCATTTTTACACTTTCAGGTTGACTGGTCGGGACCTACCACTTACTGAAGAAGCAATTAATAATTGAAAGTGCAGCCAGCATCAATTGGGGTATGATCGGCGATAGTGTAGGGTTTAGAAATTTTGATTAAAGGTATGATATTGTCCTATAGTAAATGTTATCTCACAAAGCGTTCTTTGGGCATAATGCAACACTTTCTTTTCATATTTGAAGAAATTAATTTAGTTGCAATCTAAAGAATCTCATTAGTTTTTCCTCTATTTTTCCACTTGAGAAAAGAATGAGTGCAGTTTTTTTTTCATGCATTCTATCTAGGCCATTAATTTTCATAAACTTCTAAGCCATTCCGGGGGCACTTCAAAGAAAAGTTGAATGTGAAAAGTTCATGCTTACAACTGTGATAATGAGGTTAATAATTATAACGACAAGAGATGAAGAGTGAATTAATCAAACTGAACAAAAGAAAGAGAATAAAACAAACGGGAGAAAAGTGAACATTATTCTATAATTAAAATAAATACGATTTAATTAAAAAAACAGCCACCGAAGAATGTAGAGAAGACGGTAACGAACATGTTAGCAATCAACATCATGTGTGGAAGTGAAAATGATGGGGCTTTTAAGGACACTGCCAGCAGGAAGGGAAAGTGGAGATGTGGGAAAGTACAGCAATGTTGAGGAACAAATGCAAACATATTGTATTAACATTGTTTCTGGTTGGTTTCCTGATCTACTTAGCTTAGCTTAGCTTTTGTAATCCATTCTTTTTGAACACATAAAGGAAAGGAAATCCGAGGTGTGGGAAAAAACTCATATTAGGAGGATTGATTCGCTAGAGCTTTACAAAGAGATTTTTCTTGAATTTAATGTAACAAAATGTAGAAATTTTTAGGAAGTAAAACGAAATTTTCATTTTCAATTTATTGTTATTTCATGAGTGATTTTTTATATATCGACATTAAATTTACTTATGATTTTGGGAAACATTGATGCTAACTTGAAACATTTCGCATTTGAATCCAGTACGGTCTCAAAAAAAAAAAAAAAAAAAAAAAAAAAAAAAACAAAATTGGAACATACATTTATCCAAATAGTACTGGTTATTTACTAAAAATCTTAAAATACTTATTATTCATTCAAATTCATTTCGTGGCTTGTAGGCCTGTTGTAGGCCCATTTCAAAATAACAGAAGATATATAAATATAAAATGACATATATAAAATATTAAAATATATTTTCGTTCGATAAATGCTAAAACAAGTCAGATGACTGGAAATGTGAATACTCTTCATGATCCGGATGCTGAAATAGCCAATTATACACAATTTTGGTTTCGTCGTTCCATAATTTTGATGTAAAAGAAGCACAACGCTCTGGGAAAATGTCCATAAAAGTAAAGTATGTAAAAGTGTCAAAAATGTCCATAAAAGTAATGAAAATCGTCAAGTCCGATCATCATGTAAGCACTGTTTCGATTGCCCAGGTGCTAAACCTTGTACAATAAAGCGCTTAGAACAACTTTGATAAGGCTGGATACAAAAAAAAAAAAGGTCGATCTATGGATGGTACCCGAGTTAACGCAAAAAACCTCCATATATGAATCGCTGCCGAGTAGCAACAAAATAAAACCCATTTCTGAAGCGGATAGTGACCCATGATGAAAAGCGGAACACTTACAACTACATCAAGGGCAAACTGTAGCGGCCGGATCTCGGTAATCCTGCGTAAAAGATGGCCAAGCTAAGACTGACGGTGAGGAATGTTTTGCAGTGTCTTTGATGGGATTACCAAGATATCATCTACTATGACCTTCTCCCTCTCTGCAATTGGAATCTCTATGGAAATAAGAGACAAATTGCACATCAAAAAGCCTTACATATCGATAGTGACTCGCCAGAAGCTCGGGGAGCTTGTTTAGGAGGTTCTTATGCATCCACATCGTTGTCCAGATCTAGCAGCAAGTGACTACTATCTGTTCCACTGTATGGCGAATGATTTCGAAGCGAAAAATTCAAATCATTCTAACTAATAAAACCTTCAATGTCAAGCAAAAATTAAACATTTTTACTACACCTTATACGTTTATGTCAATAAATATTCCAATCGTAAAACATTTTTCAAATGCGTTTCCTGGAAAAGACTTCAGCTCTCTTTCATAACTTGCATGGACTGAAAACTGACACCTCATCCAAGTGATAATTTGAGCTTTAGAAGAAGGAGACAGTGAGTCAAAGTCGGTGTTTGTTCGGTGATATTTGTTGAATTTTTGGCCGGAAGTTCGTTCACACTCAAAGCCTTTCGCTGTGATGCGTTATTGTGATGCAAAATCCATAAGTTTCTTCCCACAAATGCAGTCGTTTCAGACGAATTTGCTCCCCCAAACGCAGCTTATTGCTCAGACAATATTCTGTGTTTACCATCTGACCTTCTGGTAAAAATTCCGAATGCACAACACCGCAATAATCAAAGAACAGTCAACATTACTTTAACTTTTGAGCGAGTTTGACGTGATTTTTTCGGTTTTGGCTCAGTTTTAAGGCGGCATCACGAAGCACATTGACTGGTTTGCATTTCAAACTCGTCAACCCACATCTCATCGTCAATTATAATACGTTTCATGAATGTGGCATAGGGATTGGCTTGCTCTAGCTTGTCTTCAGCGACCTTTACTACTTAGTCGAGCAGCAATGCATTTTATATCCAAATATTCAGGCAAAATGGTACTACTAGAGAGATAAAAGAAAGTTTCACGATTATTTCTCGAAAGCCTAAATGAAAATCAGCATTTCCATCGCCTTTCGACGTTGAAGACGCTGATGACCGACCAGGGCGAGCAAAATCCTTCCCCACAACTCGAACAGTTCACTGTACCACTCATATGCACATAGAGTGCTCAAAAAATAATAATTGGTTGTGTCGGAGTTTAAACCCACAATCACATGTTTGATATGTGATGATGTTCTTGCCTGGTACTTAAGGAGGTGTTCCTTCTGTGTGCTACATATATGTATAACCGATTCAATCTACTTAAATCTTTGTAACAAGAATTCAATATCAGACCGATTGAAACAAAATTGTCATTAGGAAAACAACAGCATTTAGACAGTTTTGTGTTCTCCTGATGTTTGCTTATGACTTGCCTATTACTTCCTTACTACTAAATACAAAGAAAGCCACATCGTCTTTTCCATATCCTCTGGAGAATTCAGTTTCAATTCTAACAAAGTTACTGTTTAAATGACTGTGCATCGTCTGTTTACTATCCCCTCCTAACCATTTTTGTTCACTTCCTTTGGTTTTTTAATGGAATTTAGGTTAGCAATTGTGGAAAAATTTATAACATTTATCACAATATCCAACGACTATGCAGCAAATGTGGGCTCACATGTGAATGGGATGGGAGCGAGACAAGGATTTCATCAGTCTTGGTATTGTGCATCGCCACAAAACGACAGACCCAGCAATAGCTCAGGAATACGATGTAACCAAAAAACCAGAAGAGCCGCATTCTGTTACTTACATAGACTTCATGGCTACAGATTTAACAGAAATTGGTGCTGTTTCATAGCCTTTTGCTCCTACTAATGGTATACATTATGGTGGATTTGGTGAAAATATAAAAAAAAACGTATGAAAAGAAAGGAAAAGAACAATTTAAGTTGAAAGAAAAACAAAAACAGCATCAACATTTTTAGAAAGAGGCAAAAATTTCCATAAAAACAGAAATTCCCATAAAATTGTGAGAAAAATAAACAAAAGAGAAAAGAAATGAGTACTTACAGAGGCTTCAACATAATAAGTCAGTTTATTCTATAACAACATTGTATACAAAATAACTACTGCAAGAGTGACAGGAAATATTCACTCTATGACCGATACAAACTTTATCATTCCGTTTGTGTTTGATAGTCAGACATCTGTTGTTGAAACCACGGCTTTGGAATTTTGTTAGAATTACGAAGATTCGACCGCAACTCATCCGTTTAAGAATTCTTAACTACAAAATGAGATGTCCTTTTTATTTCCTGAAACCAAATATCAACGCGGCATGGAGAAATTCTGATTTGGATTGTGATCTGATTTACAACTCTTCGATGAATTTCCCAAGTAGCTCACCATTTTCAACCTTTCGGTTAATACTCTCTGATAATGCCATTGGGCATCCATTGGGTGGTAGTTAAACTGAGAAGACAATTAATTCGATTGATCCAAATGGCCTGCTAACACTAAATCATCTTAGATAAGTAGGTAGGCCGTTGGCAACCCCAACAGTAGGAACGGATGCGGTGGCGTAGTAACCCGATCAACGCAAATAAACTTATTATGAAAACACTGAAGAAACTTAGAAAACGGAACACCCTAGTTGTTGATGATCGTACAAACGTCATCAGGAACGACCAGCTTTGACCAATGTGAGAGGATAACGTTAGGTTTCACATCTCGATAGTGAATCACCGGAATCTCAGGCAGCTTGATAGGGAGGAACGCATCCACCAAAGAGTGTGGACCTTGCACCAAGTGAATGCTGTTTGTTTCTATCTCAATACCAATAGGGACGGAAGATTCTGTGAGACTGGCGTAATGGAAGTACCTTCGAAATGGTAACAATTTATCGAACAATACGGTGCATATTTGGTCTAAATCGAATCATTTTAATTACGTTAAATAAATCCTTTAACTTTATGCAAAAACAAAGGATTTCTTTTAATTACATCGTATAGTAACACGTCTGGGAATTGGACTGTTTCAGTAATTTGGAGGTAACTAACGGTTCTATATCGGCCACGTTTATATGAAATTAATCTGTCAATTTAATCAAGTATTAACACAGGCAGCGGCAATTGAAATGCAGGGGATAGCTTGGGACATGTCGCAAGGCTAATTAATATTTACATGTCGTCGGAATGGTCTAAACAAATATGTTACGTGGCGGGTCTGAAGAAACACCACTCAGGACGGGCCCCATTTGGGAAAATTTGGGTATGAGCCCATTTGTGTGACTTTTGAATATTTTTTTTTGTCAAAAAGACTATTGCAGTATTAGAATTAAGGAATTTATTTGAGAAATATTAACAATTTTAAATGTCATATTATATTACTTTACTATGCAAAAATGTATATTTAAAAATATTGAAATCTTACAAAATGGTGGAGTTTTGAAAAAAAAAAATGATTTTGTTGTAAGAAACGGTCGTATTTATAGATCCAAAGTTTGTTTTCATCCAATAAAAAAAACAGAAAAAAATATCTGTCGTTACGCATATTTAAGCATATTTGGAAAACTCTGTTAAATATAAATAATCATTCTAACAAATTGTCTGAGTGAGCTCGAGTGAGGAGGCTACAGTAACATCTCACAGTCTTTATTCAATGGCGTCTCTCTATCATCAGCGCTTAAAAACAGCATGTGGTTTTTGTTGAATACGGTACCAATTCTATTTACTGAGCTATCGTCATTTTCACTGTCCTGCCCGTCGCCCAGCCTTAGTCCTCTTTTGGCGTAAACTGGCTGGGTAAGATTTTTGTCTGTCTTTACTAAAGACTTCGTTTAGGTCAGTGTCGTGGCAAAATGACTTAACAACTTCTCAGGCGTGCAAAACTCAATCATGTATTCAAAAAACGTTTATAGCTTTACAGCCCTAAAGTTCATGAAAAAATATAACTGCTAATTTGTTTTTTTGTGATCTATTCTAAGATATGTCGCAATGAGAATATCGAATTAGTTTTCGATTTACCAAGTCTTACTTGTTTGTGACATAAACTCAATGAAGTCTTACATGTGATGGATACAAAATTAAGCCCATCATCATCGTGCATCAATATTTTCAGAGTCCAATCGGAAGGTATGCTTTAGTTTAATAAAATACGGGAAAAAATGGATGGGCGATTACTTTTGCACCACTCTGTATACGCAAAAACTTAAATTCATTTATTTCCGTGTTTCTCTAAATTCTAATTCATAATTGAATTCTCTTATTATCAGCAGATTGCTAGCAGCTAACTAACCATAGTAATGCTAAGCATCATTAGCAAATGTTCGCATGTCAAAATTTCTCTCACACACATTCGAAAAATTCTACAATTAATCAACTTGAAATAGCTTAAAGAAATGCGCTCAAGATTTCGGTATTCATCTGGCAAAAGATGGCGAGAGCATGAATTGTTTTTAACTTATACAAATTTGTAATTTATTCTTTGTGTTGTAGAATTTGCACCACATTTATAAATTTCTACCCTATGCTATGGTATGAGTAGAATGGAACCCTTTGAAGAACCAGGTCTTCAATTCCATGTGAATGTAAAGAAACCCATTAAGTTGATATCGCATTTTGATTAATCGCACTGCACTGGTTCACCAGGAAACTTGCAATTGTTTCAGTCTCTTTGCATATTTCTCAAATATTTTCATTTCATGTAGACATGCAAAATATGTAGTTTCACTTCCACATGGCTGATGGGAAGATTCTAATTTCCATCATTGTTGTTAAAGCTACAGGGTGATTAAATTTATTTTCTAAGTTAGGCTCGCAAATAAATTGAAATCTTCATTAATTGGTGGGAGATGGAATGCATTGGGAGCATTTCCACTTTCCTGTAGTTTGTATGTGGAAAAATCCACTAAATATGAGAACATACATTAAACATATATTTAGCAAAACACTTTTTGCTCATTTAGTACTTCCAGACCACGGAAGTGCATCGAAGAAACATCTTAGAGCTAATCGAGATCAGCTGTGTTTACAACTGACCTGATATTCTCGCCAAGCCAATTCCTTAAGAAGATATATAGATCGCCATGTGGCATCAGTTTGACGATGCCAATCTTCAACACTGCTGTACGGCAAAAAAATTGGAGGAAGTCATGGTCAAGGTTGGTATTTCGGCGAATGTTGGTGTCACGGGTTTGATGTGTTCAAGCGCGTTGGCCGGGTCATGTTATGTGAATGAATAGAAACACTAAAGCATGAAAAGTCTTCGGTAATAAATTCAATAAGCTCTGCAAAAAGGACCAGGACGTTAGAAGGACCAGACTCTTAAAACACCGTTGAAAGAAGCGCAAAAGATCGAAGCGCGTGGAGTACAGATAACATTTATTCTTCTCGCCGTCTGGTCAAACAAGTTAAACGGTCCTACTTCAACCGAATTTCACAGTGCAATGTATTTATTATCTCTGGATTTATGTAGCTTTTGAGCGGAATGTGACTAACAAGGAGAATGTTATAGTTGCGAAATTGCGAGGTGGTAACGGACACTACCTTAGCACAGATACTGAAAGGTAATCGAGTTTTGTCAAATTTTCAGACATCTCCTGTCATCCTGCGAAGATGTGGTGGGTGTTGAAATGGAATAACTTTCGCATTTATTTTGTGGCGCCCATTAGCCGGCCAGCAGCAGATGGATAAATGCTTATAAGTAAATGGCCTTAAAAAGCGCTGAGACGAATTTTATCTTAAGATATCTTGTTTAGTTTTCGCCAATGCCTCATCCATCATCATATTGGTGTTACGACTAAGTACCTTAGAAACGTGGAAATGCGAGGAGGTTGCTGCCCACAATCTGTGAGTTTACAACTAAGGACATACTTTTCAATGACTAGACAGTATTTTGGTTCCTGCAGTTTTAATTAAGAAGAAGAATTCAGAGGGATGAAATGAAATCCGTTTGAAGAGAAATACGGTGCAGTGCCTGCATTTGGATCCAAAGTTATATGTACACCGACACTTGCATTTAACTACTGCTAAATTTTTAAGCCATGACCTCTTTCGGATTATTTTTGTTAGCCAAGTTTTTACAATTTTACTAGTTTCAAACAATTATTTTAGAAATAAAATGATTTCACGGAATCCCCAGAGACAATATGTAGGATAACTGAATTTAGACGCGCCCGTACAACTATTACACTTGAAACAGATATCACGGAATCAATCACTGAAGTCTCCCAAAAAGGCGATTGCCCACCTAAAATAGATCAAAAATTGTAAAATGTCTGCATCGCTATTCAATTGTCGCATATTATTTTGCCACATCAGTTTAATGGGAGAAATCTGTTTACCATCACTATATTGCAAAGGTGCACCATGATGAAATCCCTAGAACTATATTATGAATCTCATATTCGTTCAACATATTTGCTAGACGTGATGAAGTCTTCTATAGTTACATTAAAAGAAACTTTCAGCCACCATCTATCTCAACTTTTAACTTTAAGTTAGGCGTTATAACTATAAAAATAATTTATTCTGTGCATAACTAATAGTGTTACATATTCGAAATTTTCTATAGTTTCAAAAGACGAACACGACTCACAAGATGGTAACAAGATGTATAAGATAAATTAGTATATACTCCCATAAGAAAGGAACATATGTTTCTCTGGTATATAATATAGTATACAAGAAGCTAATATGTATAAGCCTAGAGATACGAAGCAATTATGTTAACTTAATTCATTCTATGACTTCATTGAAGAAATCTTAAAGGACGATGGGTGCAGATGGTGATGATGAGCATGAATGGAATGTGACTGAAATGAGAATATTTCAAATCTTTTTAAATAATAAAAAGTGTTGGTGTTTAGCAGTTTTGATTTTACGCATTGCCAACAATTTTTACTGCTTTAGGCAGGATGAGTCGGACAGTGTTTTTCCACAGGGCTTAGTTGCCCAAAGTGTTACTATATTCAAGCTGCTGTAGCAACCAAACGGCTAATGATAGCGTTCTCATTTTTTGTCAAGCGCCAGTCTGTTATGTTTTTATAGGCTTACGGAAGCATATCGGTTTATGTCGCAGTTAAGAAAAGTTATCCAAATGGAATTCAAAAGCAACAGTGTTATTATTTCGTATTTGGCTGGAGAATCACAACCAGCTACGATATTTCCGCGTGAACGAAATGTTGGCATATCGGATCATTACACATTGCAATGAAACTAGTAGTATTAGAACACGTCATGATGGTGAACGTCCAAAAACAGCCACATTGCCCGAAAATGAAGGCTAGAATTCAGCGTATTCCAAAACAAAGCGCTGTTCAATTGGCAAAAATACCAATGTGTCTGCTCGTAGCATGTGGCGAATGCAAAAAAAAAAAAACAAAAAAAAAAGATGCAACGATTGAAGCCTTACAGAGTACAAAGAGTGCAGGATTTAACAATTGCACAAAATGGCGGAACACCTAACAAGAGTAAAGATGTTAAGACGTTGGGAGTGTGCCTGAAAAGTTGGGCTAATCTGAGGAAAAAATTTGTATGCCTCAGCAATACTCGTATGTAAACAAACGAAACGATCCTGTATGGTTAGACAGCAAATCAAAAGACAATTAAGAACAGCGGTTTACTCTGCGAAAGCAAGTGCCTGCATCTGTGGTGGCTTGAGCGCCGTTTTACTGCCACAGGACACTCACCACTAGTTTTCGTTTAACACGGCGTAAAGGTAAACCAACAAGTCTACCGTGAAAAGATTTTAAGTGATGCTTTGGAACGTTAAGCACGTAAACAACATGGGAACGTTACTGAAACGAAATTAATAGTGTACCCTCCTAAAATGTTTAGAATGGTAGACGAACAAATCATCCACGAACGAAAGTATTGATAACAGAATTTTTATAACACGTATGAAAGTTTTCGTTACCTATCAAAGTTTTCAGAAAAACAATGTTACGATTATATAAATTTTTTCAACATTTCTTTCACATTGACGCAAAAACAATAGTTTTATGGCGACCCTACTCAGTACAGGTGAAAGCTCTTCGAAACTAAAATTTATTTGAATTACAAAAACGAATACACATAGTTGTTCGTTAGCTTTTCGAACGAATTGATTGATTTATTTTATCGAAAACAGGCTGTAAATTCGAAAATGGTTTTGATTTGTTTCAGTTTTTGGAATCTAAATCAAAAATATACAAAGTTTTTTTTTTTTTAACTCCGACAACCCAATTTAAATTGTGTTGAATTCTGCTTCCGTTTCATAGATTCGAAACGGAATAACAAACTATTTTGGTTTTCAATCTTACGCTCGCATCGAAATTGGAAAAAATTTTGATTTTGATTCCTGAATCGAAATTAGCAACAACTTCTATCAGGATTCAGTTTATAAAACTTTTTGCTTGTGTTCCATATAATAGTTTTCAATTAAGAAAAAAACGGACAAGATTTTTAAGTAGCTGTGAAAATTTCTTAGAGCCTGGTGTCATAAACTCATCTTCTTCTTACCTTACACAGTTTGGGTTCAGGCCTTTTCCTCTGCCAAGAAACGAATAGTTTCAAATTTGATTCTCAGTGAGAAATTAAATTGCAACTACATTTTCGTTTCTGGTTATAGAATTATAATATTTCTTTCATTAAGTGTCGATGGAGAAACAGAATCAATTTAAATTTCCTTTTTTTTAAGTGAAAAACGTATAAATGTATGGTGTAAGCTGAATTTCAAATATGAATTAGAAGCAAATTTCTAGAGCACTTTAAATAAGTTTAAAATACTGAAACTGAAGTTTAGCAAAGGTACCTGAACGTTTTGTACGAGTTGTAAGTGAATCAGCGCTTGCAGTCACTGATGAAAAGCGTCTCAGCCATATTTTTGCAAAACTAGAAAGTCGTGAACGATACACCCAACTTGAGTCACGCCAAGATTTGTTATAATTATTTTTACTCTTTTTTGTATTTTATTTGCAATAAAACCAAAACAAGATTTCAATAGTAACTATATAACAAATGAATTAACCCAGAAAAATATTTAAAATGTTTTTCGATAGCGCTAAAAAGTATGCAATAATATGTAATTAAAATTTTTTCGCTAGCGGTAAATTTTTACGCAATAATTTGCGGTAATAATGAAAAAATATTTATATTAATGCTGTAAATAAATGTTTTCCTACGTAACTTTTTTGTTTTTGAATAAAACCGTATACTTCCAAAGCAAAATATTCTTGGTTTTGAAAGGGCTTTAATCCAAAAAGAAAATATATTTAAATTTTAGGGGTAGAAACTGCGTTAATGAAACCTTCATTACAAAATGATGTTGTACGTCAGCGACATCTATGGGTCAAATATAGCATTCGTCAATACCTACACAAAGATGTCTCATATATTATGATCGAGCCACAAACAAAGAAACTACAATAAAAAAACGATTTTGGCTATTTTTCACGGGTTCGGAATGGGTTAAAAATTTTTTTTTTTTAAATTGTCTCGAGATTATCTTTAATATTTCGTGCCGACTTTAGGAATTTTTTTTCGTGACCCGGTCTAATGTACACCAATAATACAGTAGTCTGATTTATTCAGCAGCAGACAGATTTAAATCCAGACATTTCCTTATTTAAGACTACAAAGAGAAGCGTAGCTCTGGAAACATGGAGTAACTACAAGTGTTATGACCATTCGTGCAACGCAACACATGTACAGGGTAAACACAAATGTACACAATACACATATGTATGTAACTACATCTGAGGTATGTTAAAACAAGAGCACCATCATGTGTAAAATTACGGGCTTCATTATCTAAACACACAACTCATCTCCCTAAACCCTACAACAAATAAGATGATAATCATCGTCGTCATCATGACCAAAATGATCATATGCAGCATCATTACTTTGCATGAATATGGAATTCTATTTATGTAGATGTGGATGGAGTCTGGGCACTTTCATCGTAGTGCCGGGCAGCCATTATTAGTTGTCAGCTACAGAAGCTGCTGATGCTGTGTAGCTCACCATTTGTTCTACATTAGTTGTATTGTTGTAGTTGCTACTATTATGTTTCGAGATATTTTCTTCTCTAGTGCGGAAAGCGTTCAAAAGACGAGTGTTGGCTGGCGGTGGAGGTGGTGGTGGTGGTGGTGTTATCTCCTTCTGATGAAGTATTTTAATTTAGTGGAAAACTACACGTTTCGTTTTTGTGTGTTTATTGCGAGATGTGAAGCAAGTTATAGCTGTCAGTATTCTGTGCTTGTTGGGGTAACTAATTTCTATGCAAAGGGAAAAAGAGAATTGTGTTGGGATGATGATTCCTGAGAAATTTACATGATGTTTGACAATTTTTCTTTTTTCATAACAAACATGCAAGATTTTTGATAAGTTAAACCAGGAAAACCTAAAACTGAAATTTGATTAAGTTCATTGAAGTTACTCACGCGCCACCTACTATGTGTTAACGATACAATTTCAGTAACTATCACCGCTTAGTCAATAACAATGTTCTAAACATTTGTTGTAATCCGATGGTTTATATGTAAGTTTATACGGACCATACAGGAAGACTTCCAATAATTCAATACCAGTTTACTTAAAATAGCTCATGCGCCACCTTTAGTGCAATATTGATACTACCTCGAACATAGTCACCGATATGTTAATAACAACTGCTGGAAAAAACCTTAATAACGAATTGATTTATACATATTAGCAGAAGCTTTCTGTCGTGTGTTAATTGCACGATTTTAAACAGCATTGTCTACACGTAACCAGCATTCTTTCAAGATTGTATTGCATTCGGATGAACAGCAGGAGCCCATACCAATTGAAATGTTTGTATATGAAGATGTTTTGTCAATGTTGTTCCACATATCTTAAGTAAAGTTTACTATTTAAGAAGCTAACGAAGACTAGGGGCCGACCATCTGGAAGAGTTGTTTCACCAATCTGCGGAATAATAATGCAGCTTTAAAGGAACATGCGGGAAAGTTGTTTCCTACATTAGAAGTGAGAATCTTCACAAAAATCTTCTTTCGTTTCAGCTGTGACATCGAAAATTTATTTAAAAATAATTGTTTATGTCCAGAACCCACGTTATCAAGTTCTTAGATACAAATCCTAAATTTATCATCTCCACTGTTATTGAGACGTTTGCATATAAGACAGTCAACTATAATGAGATTGAGTGGTTTAGAGTAATCTTTATGTCTACTGATCTATTAGAGAATTTGTTTTGCCAAATTAAGGGTTAACACGGAATGTCGTATTTACTACAAGTTTAAAGTTAAATAAATTCAGGCAATGAATTCTCTTGGGGTAAATATCTGCCATATTGAACCCGTTCCTGCTGACCCATATAATATCATACACTTCATACATTGATTGGCTTCCCACTAGAAACATACCTAAATTCGCTTTCTCTCCAAAAATATATTAAAATATTTCAGTTTGTAGGATCCGAAACGAAATTATGATTAAATATAATTTCATTTCTCAGTTTGAAATAGAATGAAACGCTGGTATAGACTCGTTTGTCGCTAGTAAACAGATCTGATGATTGGAAAACAAGCCGAGTGTGGAAACAAGTGATTAACACCCTGTTTCCATAAAACGAACTGCTCAATTTGTCCTCGAGCAAATGAACAAATATTTGTTTTATTTTTTTTTTTCAAATCGAATAGATTTTCTATTCTACCACTATTTTATAATGGCTGCAATGTTTTTTTGAAAAATTTTTGATATGGTGTGTGAAAGATCTATTCGTTCGTAGAAGATTCGTTTGTGTGCCGTTTTGAAAATTTTATGGAAACAGGCTGTAAATATTTTATAATTGATTTGAATTGAAATTTTCAAAATATACGTAAATTTGTTTGCAAATAAACAGTTTCACAAACTCAATCCGAATTTAAATCGTTAGTAGTTGTGTTCGGATGTTTATTTTTCCAAATTATTTTTGCTTTGGATGTTTGAGTCAGAAACAAATTTTGAATTGATTGTTGGGGTACAAATCAAAATTGTGGGCATTTATTGGAATATCCACGTCAAAAATAAATAAACATTAATTTCGTTACTACTCTGTTTTGGTGGTAGATCCTAATTAATGGAATATTAATTGAAATGACTTGCCTCCAATTATAAATTATTCTATTTCTATAATCATCAATGACATATTATCAATAAGCTAGTAACGACAGCAGTTTAAAGGAGATGTACATACATACAGATTGATGTATTTTTTAAATTTTATCGGGCGACATCTATAATAAATTAATTGAACTATTTTGTGAGCTAGTATCAATGTGTAGACAGCAATGTATCAGCGTTTTATCGCACTTGCTTCAAAATTTTGTATGCCATACGAAACGCAGGTTGGCGCTTATTTATTTATATAATTAAAGATAATTAAAAATAATTGAAAATATATAATTTTCACACCTACTGTAGTACATTAATTATTATACAATAACTACAAAAACAATTGCATACATGTGGACATAAGTATGTCAAAAATTTAGTACAATTAGTTGGACGTTATGTTAGCCTATACGAAACAAACAGACACACAATGGCTTATTTTAGTGTATTCAACGAAATGCATCGATGTTGAACTTACTGAATTGTTTGGCTTCATCGTTGGAGGTATTCAAATTGCTAAGCAATCAGAATTTTTGTTCATAAAGTGGGATACAGCATTAAGTTGCCCACAATTTTATGAAGCAATTGATGGAAGCGAATTTCAATTCACCGCAGGAGGTAATCAAGCACTCACAAATGATTGAATGATTGATCAAATTTCTGTGTAAAATGTTTGCATGTAAAATGGAACTGATTCCGAATCAAACTTATTTGTAGATCCATTTAGCTGCATGAAACAGTCTGCAAATTATTTTTAGTTTTGTATCGGCTGCACTAATCAGTATCAAATTTTAACAACATTTTGAACTGGTTGTTAAAATTGAATTCAAATTCCCGAATTAGAAACGAATTTTTTTTTGCACTTCCTCTCTGTTTTGGTCATAATTCCTAATCAACAGAATATTAACTGAAATGACTTGCCTACTCCTATTAGCGAATCCTTGTAATCGTGTGAAGGGCACAACAGCCCAAAGGAAATGTACACACACATACATTTATTTATTGAAATTTATCGAACAACATCCATAGAAAATTAATTAGACTGTTCTGTGAGCCATTTGAAATACGTGAACAGTAATTTGTCATCGCTTTGTCGCACTTGCTCGAATATTTTGTATGCCACAAGAAACGCAGTCAAGCACTTCTTGATTTATATAATTAAAAGATAATTAAAGATATTTAATTTTAATACAAACTATAGTACATTAGTTTCGAATATATCGAACAAAAATGTATTCAGCTATTCATCATTACCTCTAATGAGAACTTTAAATTACCATTTGAAGGTATTCTCTAAATCCTTCATACAAAGGCTGTCTACGACACATTCAATCCTTAACAATTAACCAAAACTTTGCGGTTCAACTTTTGTGAACATTAGTACGATAGTTGTGATAACATCACGCAACAGCCAACAATAGCAACAGTTTTAAACAACGATAAAACTTTTAACAACACAGCCATAAGGAAATTAATTAAATATTTAAACTAACTAAATCTCAGCTTGACTGCAATACTATAAGATATCTGCCAGAGCAATTATTTAAAGTAAACTATAAATCTTTGTCTGCGGATACTCAAATACTATAATCGGAATGATAGTGCAGGGAGCCGAGAAGCAACAGTGAGAGAAGAAAACGACAAAGAAAACTTTTCAAGTTAACAAATTTAACCGCATTTGTTTATTTGTCCTGCAAGCGTCTACTGCCAGTGGCAACAGCATTTACTGCAATCTAAAACAAACAACTCCACAAAAATGTAACAGATTGGCAAGCAGAGTTGAGACACAGTGGTTAAAGAATGGACGTAGAAGACTATTCTACGCAGGTGACTGCAATTAAATATTGCGAAAAAAAAAATTGAACATTATATCAAACTAGATAATTCCATTGCATTAACTCCCACCAATCGGAGACAGCTAAAGCATGTATAGAGCAAATTGTTCAGCCAAGGTAAAAGAACTCCACGTCAATTCAATATTTTGAAAAATGTTACAAACTATATCAACAAATTTACGACTTGCAAACGACTTTCGAGTTGTTAAAAACTGACAATCAAATTTTCATGTTTGAAAAAAAAATTTTGAGTTTGGCTAAACAATTGGATTCCTGCATTTGAATGAGGACCGCACAAGCAATAGGTAAAAAAGGTATTTTTCAGCAATGAACCGATTGCTACCTGTGGGACATCGAACTTGCCAAAATTTCAAAACAATCGTATTAATGGTACAGATAATTATACGGAATACACACAACACAATTTTATTTTTATGCATGAGAAGTAGATTTCACCCCAAAGTTCATCTCACCCATTAGTTCTACTTTACTGGAAACAAAGGCTAACGTACTGACAATTACCTACCAAATTTAGACAACAATCGAGTAAATGATATAGAATCCCATATGGAACACACAAACATATTCACTTTTATTTATTCATGCAAGAATATCTATCGAGATCATTGATGCGTTACCTTTTGTATATTTTTTGCACTATTTTAGGAACCAAAGCAAATAAGTGAACAATATCTTGTCAAGCTTTAATCGCAATCAGATGGATATTATTAAAATGTATTTGCAAGACTGAAGAAAAAAGGATGATTTTTGTTCAAAAGTTGATGATTTCTTATAATGACTCATTTTCCACACACCATTCATTAAAAAATCACATATTCTGAACTTGCAAATGCTGAACTTTTAAATTAATGGGAATAGAAAATAATGCGGATATTATTGGAAAATTTCAAAAAATTCAAATTTTCCTTGGAGAAGGGGTTGATATAGTATACTCGTATAATGTACGATAATGGGTCTTTTCTGACACATCTGCTTGTCTAGCGATGGATTATCTACGTTGCAGACAACAAATGGGTGAAATCGGTCTATTAGAGAAAACTTGCACACATAAAAACTGAATTCAGCTTTGAAATTATGGACGTTGATAATGTTTCTTCAACAACTGTATCATTTATTCTTCAATTATAAAGTTTTTAGGTGGCCACATCAGCTGTGGGCGTGGTTATTGAAAAATTCATTAACAAAATGAAAAATGTGTATATTCTATAAAAAAGATTGACCAATAAAACACCAAATATTTATTATTGATCCAATTTTATTAGGTTGCCTTCAAAGCAGGTCCCTTTCGAAACTGTAATCTTATGCCAACATTACATTAACGTTTAATCGACGTTGTTTTTCCAGTCTCTGATCAGTTGTAAGGTAACCCTTCGAAGCTCGAAAAGCAGTTTCCACGTTAAAATCTTAAACCCATTTTATGAATGTGGGTTCATAATTGACTCTTTCTACAATGTCGTCAGTGATCTTTAGGCAATTAATTAAAGAAAATGCATGTATTTTGGAACTAGTCGACAGGCAACGCGTATCGTACCCAAAAAGGCGTAAAATGGTAATAATTTTTTCGCGTGACACAGAAAATCCAGCGCTTTTCTTTCTCAAATAACATTAATATTAAATTAATCAAATGTAGTTTTAATTTTCCTTTAATTTGACATTGTATAGTAAAGAAATCCATTATTTTTATTTTAATAGATGGCTTTAGTAAGCTGTAGATGCTGTTAAAAAGACAAGATTTCGTGCTCAAAAAATGCGCTTTGTGATTCTATGACTGAGTATCCATAAAGGCGAAAATGCAGTCAGGCGCCCGAAACAGTGAACGGTGTTTATGGGAATCATTAGCAATTTTGGTTTGCTAATTTCGTTTCGCTATTATGGAAAATGTCAATAAAATTATGGAAATCGTCATTTGAATGGGACCACCTGAATAAGGCTGGGTCCCAAACGAAGCTCGAGTGCCGCAAGATTTAATGTAAAAGAAAACTTCGTGGACCGAATTTTCATCTGCGAATCGCTGTCAAATCTCAGCAAAACCGATACATTTCTGAAGCGGATGCTGAAAAGGAGTGCTGAAAAGTGGGTCACTTACGACAACGTCAAGCGAAGACGGTCGTTAACGAATTGAGGTAAGCCGGAGCAAATGTTGGCCAAGCACGGATTAAGCGTTAAGAAGTTTTCCTTGTATGTTTAGTAGGATTGGCAGGGAGTCATGTACTATAAGCTGCTTCAATATAGCCAAGCTCTTCAGACCTGTACTATCAAGAATCAGACCATCTGAAGAAAGCAATCGCTTAGGGGCGGTCAGTTTTGGTTTACAGAAGACAAATTGTACTGCACAAGGGCGACGCTAGGACGCACACATCGATAGTGATGTACTAGGAGTTCCGAAAGCTTCGGTCCGGGTGATTCCTGTTCCTGTGCCTGTCCAGGGCGAATGATTTTGCTGGAGAAAAATTCACTTCAAGAGAAGCATGTGAAATTCGTCTGCTCCAGTTTATTGCCAAAAGGGACAATAATTTCTAAGAAGGAGGCAACAACAATGGATTTCTTTTTGCTATCTTGCATATAACAAAGTATTTTCTAGACTGCTGCCGGGTACCATTAAACAGTTTTCGTCTGAAGCAGAGAAACATGAATTTTGAAGAGCCCATTTTGAGTGATTTTTTTAGCCAGCGTTTTATGGCGATGCGATTACAATTTCATGTACTGAATGCAATTAAAAGAAATTTTATCGATCCACTTGTATGGCTGATATTTCAGATACTGAACCGGAGTATACAAGCAATATTTTGTTAAATTTTGAAGAAAACTTTTGCTCCTGGAAGTGAAAGGAACATCATTAAATAGCCGACAGCCCATTTTATATTAGGTTTCATTCCTGAGCCAAATGCTAAATTAACGGCAAACCAAATTCTATTACAAACTACTAATCAGGAAGTGATTCTGAGACAATCGGCATATCCCTAACACCCCCCCCACCTCTAAAGTAATGGCCCAGCCACCATAATCGTATTTTTCTTAATCCTCCTCTCTGTCGTCGGCAACCACTGTGCATTGTTTGCAACTGCTGCAAAGTCATCGGCAACTGGAGTAACTAATTGCTGCTGCTATCACTGGTTCAAAATCTTACAAAACAAATTTTTGTTTTAATGTTAACAACAAAGTCACAACAAACAACAGCAACAATGGCACAACATTCATTCATTTAAACAGATTTTGTTGCAGGAAAACGGTTTCACTGGTTGTTTGTTTTATTTGCTTAATTTTTTTTTTTTTTTTTTGTTTCTTGGTTGTAAAATGAATTTGTTATGTTAAATTTGTTTCTCGTTTTTTTCTGTTGTTCACAGATCGCGTTTCTGCAGCTGCACTTACGATTGTTTAAGCAAACAGAAAAAAAGAAATCAGAAAAACAACCATTTATTTTCGTTTATTCTTCAGCGGACTGCAGCAAATTAAACGGAAATTTAATGGTTTAATTTGTAGCCTCAATTGCGGTTGTAGCACGTCATCATTAAATGTAATTGAATACCTTGAAGAATTTTAAACACTGTATGCGAATTTGGGGAAGTCATGAAGTCCTGAAGTCCAATACGAGTGGGTAGGTATTCACAGATTAAACTACTCGCAGATGCTAATAATTTGCGGGTCCAGAATGAAACTTGATAATTTAAAGCAAATTGTTAGATATTTTAATTTTGTTGGGAAGATACAAAAATGCGTAGTTTACATCGTAGCTGCTGCATGACATCATTAAATATGCAGCACAATTCAATCTTTCACAAGTTTTATCTAAAATTGTCTAATGCAAGTTGTAACTTTGTCAACATTGCAATGGATTTTTCTGGTCGATGTTGACAGTCTAAGGCAGTCATGCTGTTTTCACGGTGCCTATCAAATTTTTGTTTATTATTCAATCATTTATGCCAAATCGTTGTACCAAATTACACGATAGAGCAGCACGGAAATGATAAAGCTATCCCAAACGATGTCAGCGTTGTCATTGTCCACCATCATCCATAGGTCTGAGGAAAGCCAGATCTGTCTAAAACATTGCCGCTGTGAAAGTATGCAGTAGAACCAGGGGCAGTCGGTTCCTCACCGTGTCTAAGAGCTCAACGCTATTGACCATAGACAACACTATTTGTTCGCTGACCGGGCTTCGTACCGTTTGAAAGAAGACCCAAATTTGGCCGAAAAATCATCTTTAGCTATGAGGTACATTTTTGTACCAATTGCTATGTTAACAACCAAACCGACGGCCAACTGATGGCACAAAATGTTACTGTTACCATCATTGGTCCGTAGGTCTTCGAAAACAATGTCGGCGAGGCCGTTAACGTCAACGACCACCGCTACAAATCAGTCAGCAGGGCGGTGCCACATGTCACACAGCGTACACCACAATGGAGATTTTGCATTAATGATTTGAGGAGGAAGTGATATTCTTTGACGACTAAAATTTATGTCATTTGACTAGTCTGCTAGTCTTATGCCTGTCGGGTTTTCTGAAGTCGTAGGTCTATACCAATAAGCTGCAATCGACAGCAACTGTCCACTTTACCCTCTAACATACCTGTCACTGTGAGAACCCGCGGCGGACATTGCAACTTTCTTATATTCCACACTTTCTTTCAAATTAAGAAGGAATTTCATTAATACCTCACACAGCTTGTTTTATTCATTTCAATGCCAACTCGCCGTCCTATTTGAAAAATCGTTTATTATACAGGGTGGGCCATAAGGGTGTTGGCGGTTTAAATATTCAGTTAAAAAAAAAAACTACGAAACATAAAAAAAAATATATTTGTATTTTTAAAAAGTAGAAGCATGGGAATTTTTAAGACTTAAAAATAATGTTGTCCAAATGGCTTCCCTCAGCTGCTTGACACTCTTGGAACCGAAGTCGCAAATTTTGGAAAACTCGTTGAAAAGTTGTTCTCGGTATTTTGTTACTTTCCTGAATAATGTTCCTCTTCAACTGCTCTAAATTGGTCGGATTATTATCGTAGACTACCGATTTGAGGTAGCCCCATAGAAAATAATCGCATAGAGAGAGATCGGGGCTACGTGGGGGCCATTCAATACCCCCCCTTTTCGAAATGAGTTTTCCAGGAAAAACATTTTTCAGCAGCACTATGGATACCCTAGCCGTATGACATGTGGCCCCATCCTGTTGAAACCACATCCTCGAGTTATTGCCTTGAAGTTGTTGCAAAGCTGGCACCAAAAAGTCTGCTAGCATGTTGCAATAATTGTTCGCTCTAACCGTCGTGAACTGAAACACGAACACGCTCCACAATGTCGGCTGATCTTACAGAAACTCGGCGACCACGAACCGTAATTGGTACTGTTGAGCCGGTTGTTTCGAACGTTCTGATCCATTTTCGTATTACATTGGCGCTTGGAACTTTACTTAAATCGTGTAAACCGTGTTCATGCCGATACAAACGTCGTGCAGTAATCACTGATTTATTGTTTTCGTAACACGCTCGGACACAAAATGCGCGCTGCACTCCCGTGTACGGCTCCATGGCGACTAAATTTCCCGGAAGCGGCGCAGCGAACAACATATCCCCCGCCACCCCGCGCCGCGCGTTACGGTGAAATTGAATATTTAAACCGCCAACACCCTTATGGCCCACCCTGTATAACAAAATTTAAGTTTTTGGGCTGGCCTGTAGTTGCACGTTAAAACGCTGTTACCAATAATAAGGTGTATAATGGGAGAATTCTGTTAAAAAAGGAAATTCAGTTCGAAAATTCAGCCAAAGTGTTAAAAGTAAAAGTTATAGTACGTGGCTCGAATCCTGCGTGAATCATGATAGAAATCTGTCCACTAATATGCACCGCGAGTATAAAGAAAGCAATTCCACAATAAAGCTGGCTGGTGGAGGCTGTCTTCCCTAAGGAAATCAACTAAATTATCCATGAGGACATAGAAGATTCAACACAAATCCAAAACAAGGTTAGAAAAGTAATAATATGGCTTAACAATCCTGAAATTGTCATTCGATTGAAAAAAAGTTATGCAGGATGCTTAAAAATGTAATATAAGGATGTGCTCCAACTACCAAATATTCAGCCTTCTACGCACTGCATAAAAGGCCATTTCAAATTTATTATGTGAATGAATACATCTTGCTCCATTCCGTCTGATTGAACTATATTACGGCAACTTCCACAAATGACAAACCGCCAACATAACAAGAACCGGGTTATCCATTTTTCGCTTTCAAAAGTAAAGTTAAAGAAAACACACATTAAGCTATGATTTCGATTAAACTTTTGCTTAGACCTTGCCATTATGTACGAAAAACAATGTCATTTAAATGACAGCCTCTGAATTGGTTGCAGTAGTGAACTCTTTTGAGGTAGTTTTCGACATCGCACATTTCGGACGGTATCTCGGCGATAATTAGGCGAATATTACGTAAAATATTCCTCAAACATTTGGGAATTATTCACGTAAACACGATTTTTGACGTAGTCCCACAAAAAAAGGTCGAATGGCGTCAAATCGCATCATCTTGGTGGCCAATTGACTTGGTCAAAACGTGAAATTACGCTTTCTGGAAACTTTTTATACAATAAAGCCGAAATCGGTCATGTTGTGTAGCTCGTGTCACTGTCTTGTTGAAACCACATATTGTCCAATTCATAATCTTCAAGTGCAGGCCAAAAACATTCGGTTATCATATGGCCATAACGCTCTGAATTGAAATTCGGATTATCTGTCCCACTTTCACTAACAAAAGCGATATTTTCGGCAGTGCGTACATTGCGATGATGCACCGGCCTAACCACTTCTGTAACGCTTCCAGTCTGTTCAAATGTCTTTGTAATATTGCCAATTCCTCGCACAGTAGACCGATTATGACGACCACAATCACCCCGTAATGCACGAAAAGTGGCCACGTTTGAATTATCACTTTTGTAGTAGGTTTTAACTATTTTTACACGTTCTTCGGTTGTTTAAAAAAGCCATATTCATAAATGACAAACCTTTCACTAAATAAATAACACTTCAGATGACAGGTATTTAATAGCTGATAGCCTTACCAGACCAGCGGTTTTGAAACAACTTTGTACTGTACTGAATCTATTCCCGAAAAACACCTAAAACTCTATCGCTGATTTGGATAATCCAATGCTGTAAATATTGTATAAATTATAAATAAATTATAATAAAACTAAATTCATTAGACGAATTCAAACTGTAATCATCTGGGCCGGTGCGTAAACTATTATCAAAAGGCAATTTCTTTTAACGTTTTCGGTAAAAATGTATTTACCCACTTTTATATGATTGTACTTGTAAAAGCTACAAACACTCAGAGACTAAATAAAGGATATGCATTTTTATGTCGCCAAGAATGTTCGTCCTTAATAAAGTGGACTGAAGTCTATGATAGAGGATGTACAAACTTCGGCCCTACAAAAAATGTATTCAGGGCCTGTGTACTGGTTTTTTTACAGAAAGCACCAAATTCGTAGGGATCTGCCGCCAGTTTTTTTTTCAAAAACGGATTTTAATATAAATAAAATCACAATAAAGATAACACAATATAAAATCAATTCTTCGATTAATGGAAATTTGATTAAAAATTTTATTACATTCACGTCTCTCATGAAAGGGAAGAGGCATGATAAAATAGTGTCTCCCTGCTATGGCAACTTTATGTTAATTTCATTGGTGATTACGCAATTTTTTATCACTTCCCCATCACAAGTTGTGATGAGTATTCGCATCTTTAGATGAACTGTGTTTGCTGGATAGGGATTCTATGACAGATTAAAGTGTTAAACTATCACAGGATATTTGTTCAGTGTTATGTGTCATTTCATCGTGGAAAAACTTTACCCGCCACTGCGTTTACCAAATCGTGGTTTGGTGTGATTTATGGGCTGGTTCTAGTTTTTTTATAATGTGCCGAAATGTAACTGTGATGGCGCCTTTATCGAGCTGTTATGGCGGCCTTTTTGCTACCTGAAATTGTTTCGCTATTTTGTCATTTCATAACGAAAAGAATTCAACAAAGGGCTTGATTTCAGACTTCGGACGCATGGATAAGTGATATCACTCTCCTAGAATTTCTACTTTGTTGCTACTTTAAGTCCAAAGTCTACTTGGATGGATCGAGAAATTGTACTCGTAAAGTTAATAATCAAAACCTTAGAATGGTACTCGATCCAGGGTAATCGTTCCTTTGTACGATAATAAAGATGATCGGGTAATATTGATTTTTAATTTCCTTTAATATTTTTACATGAGTCTTAATTCGGTGTTTGTAGTTGTTATAAACTTAATATTCCCCCATGTGGTGGACTATAAAAGCTAGAACTTGTAAAAATATACCCAAATGTCCAAAAGTGTAAAAACCCGCCAGTCATTTAAGATTCTATCAATTTTTAGTGCGATAAATTGAATAAAGAGAGCGTAAGTCTTTCAGCGCATGGTATTCTTTCTCATGTATGGTTTGTAATTAATAATCGACTTGATTACATTCCAGTGAAATTAAAAAAAAGATAAGTGAAAGATAAAATAAGTAAGTTGTCTTTAAAATCCACTTTTATCTACAGGAAAAACACACAATTTATCAGCAAATTGTTTAATGCTGTTCCCTTATCATTAATGCTACAAAACATACTTTACGTCGCCAACAAAATATAAAAGCAGGGCCTGTTAGCGGTATGTTCAACAAATTTCGTAAAGAGGTTTTTCAGAAAGGTCGTCAGCTTCCCAAACTTTCCGGCTTTTATAAAATTTATTCTTTTCATATGTTTAAAATTATTGCACAGATGGTTTGAAAACAAAAGAAAAAAAAATATGTACTCACATATAAACATTTATGGATAATTACCTATAAATAAAAGATGGGATTTAACAGATATTAGTAAATACTGCATTGTTTTAAAATTACTGATATACATGTATATAATATAATATAATATAATATAATATATTAAACAAACACACTACCTTGCCTCTCATTAATGACATTTGGGAGAACTTCTCACATTCAGTGAACTTTACACCTATTCTATTTTCAGACTCACTCAACGGGACCTTCAGTTTAACGACGATTTCGAACGTCACAGTTTGAGAAGAAGCTACAAGACTTTTCGATTATTCAACTACCCGAACTGCCCATCAAATACAATGACAGGTAGCTGTATGCGCAATTGAACCTGCAACCATGCGTACGATAGCCGCATGTACTAACCATAACACTACGGTCGACCCAATACAGTCTAAAGGGAAGCCCTAAAAAAATTGGCTTCTTATCAGCTGTCTCCAGAGTTGCTTTTAAAAATTACACAATTTGTTAACACTCAATTATGTCGAAAATGTGAGCTTCTCTCATTGTAGTCATTCGCATTAAGAACCATCTAAAATTGTTTGTTAGGCAACAATTTAAAGGATCTATTTAGTTACCCAATAACACATTAAAACACGGTTTAAGGTAAAAAAAAACAAGGAATTGGAAACTAAAGAACAAATGCATTCTGATACAGCATAACCCGTTTGAAAAAGTTCTCAACATCAACAAGAACAAACGTACTAATTTATAATACAACCGAAAATAGATCATACTTATATATCTGTGCTTACAAGGAAGAACGGCACGGCTCTTAAATTATTGTTTTGAGACATTAAATGCTCTTTAGGAAAAATCACTACTATGGAAATTCGTTGTAACTTTCGAAAAATAAAGAATTTTAAAATCGCATTTAAATGATAACACGCGTTTTAAAGACATGAACTGTATTAGCAAAAATATATATACGAGTATATTATATGTATGTATAAATATTACGAAATTTTCCAAAAATCAGTCTTTTGGAAAATGTACTATAACTTCTAAACTATAGAGAATTTTACACGATGTATCGGAACCAGATATGTGCCTAAATATCTACAACAATAATTATGAATAAGTTCGATATTGTCTTAACTTTACTTTCGTTTCATCCTTGTCAACACAAATATTATTATTGAAATGAATGCTATCAGAATTTATCGATACCCATTCAAATAATAAAGCATATTTTGAGATAGCAAATAAACAATAAAACAAAACAAACAAACAATAAATTACAAAAGGATGAAATTAGCTGGTAGAACCAATTTTTAATTTGAAAATATTCGCAATAACCAGAAACTGGAGACGATATAGAAAAATCAAGAGATTGTTTGAATTTCTTTACTCCATCAACTACGTTTTGCAGCGTGTTCTTTATACAAGACAACCTTTCTTTACATTAATTTTTTAAGGATTATTTTTCTCTCAAACGTTAATCGCAGCAGACATAATATGGTCTATATTCTGAGATTCTAATTTTGGATAACGGGTGTTTGGATAATATGGTGCTTTTCAATTAATCAGTCGTTACCAGTTTGTTCGCCTAGACTTTAGACTGTACGTAGATCCAAACAAAAAAAGTCTGAACCTGTGAAAAGCGTAAAATTACCTACACTTAATTTTCCTCTTAATAATGCCATGATGTAATGTTGAGACCAAATATTGTCGACATCACGGCTTCCAACTGAACCAAATCATTCCATAATGAAATGTCGGATAATTCTAAACAAAAATAATACGGAAACTGAACTGTTTGATAGAATGATCTATTATAAAATACCTACAGAAGAATATATCTGTAAAAGAATCGCTCATTATAGTAACACTTTAAAACATTTCAAATAAACCCATTATTTTTCTAATCATTGGGTTTTGTATAGGTGCGATCGGACTATGTAGATGAAGTTACAAAAATAAGATTTCGTATTCAAAAAAACTATCCAGACAGTTGTATGATTGTTTGCTTTTACAGTTGCTCTCTGACAAATGTGAAAATACCAGCTGAAAATGCAAAGAGCATTTACGGTCTTGATACTTAACAGTCAATAAAGCTCAATATTAATTTCGTCGCTTCCGTTCCAACAATTTTGATCTCAAATATGCAGCACGCTCTGGAAGGACATTTGTCGAGAATGTCTACACAATAATGGAAGTCGTGAAGATCGACCATCAGGTTAGCACTGTTTTAATTACCCGGGAGCTGAATATTGAAAAAAAAAATCGTTTGAACCACTTCAATAATAAGCTCGATGTATGGGTGACACGCGAATTAACGCCGAGAAACTTTAAGAACAAAATTTCAAAAATTTGAAATTTGAAACAAAATTTCACATTTCTAAAGCGGATGGTGTATGATAGTGAAATGGGAGTGTATGATAGTAGAAACGGTACTGGTCAAACCGCGCTGAGCCGACATATACAGTAGCTAAGCCAGGTTTGATGATTAGGAAGCTTTTTCTGTTCATTTTGGTAAAATTAACAAAGAAACATCTACTATGAACGGCTCAACTAAGGCGAAAACTATCAATTCAGACCGGCAATTGGATTATTTATTACCTGAAGGAAGCAATTATCCAAAAGCAGCCAGCTTTGACCGATAATAGGGGAATTATATTCCATTAGGACTACGCCAGTCCAGAAACGTTGGGAGATTCTTATGCATCGTCATGAATATTGCGACTCAATCAACCAACTGATTAAAAATTTCCAAATATCCGCATTATCCCACAATTGATGAGCTTCTCAGCCAGTTACTGTCTTCCAGAAAAAAATACCAACTAAATTATGGTTAAATAAATATTTCCTTAATATTTGTCATCATACTTAAGCGGCTTGGAAAGGCATTGCGGCCATTACATTACGTGCTATTAACCAGGAATTCTAATTTATCATCAGAACAATGAACAAAACTGCAACAGTCAGTTGTTCAAGTCACAACTGCAGCAGAGGCTCATTACGGCGCCCCGTCATCACCAGCAACCGCATAAAATTGCTCCAGACCAACAGCAATAGCTCAAGTCCAAGACAACGAAAACCGTTAAGTGCATTATTATGACGACAAAGAATTAACGATAATTTAAGAAAAAAAAATAATAATAAGAAGAAGACGGAAAAAAGCCTCATCTCGACGAATCGTAATAAGACACAGAACTTACGCGATGAAAAATCTAAAGTGGAAAAAGAAAACATATTAACAAGCCCAACAATCGCAACTATCATTAGCAGCAGCGCCGCCGTGCAGGAAGAAGACAATGAACGGGACCCGGGCACAAAGTGTCCCCTTGTAAAGTTAAATGAATAATGATGCTTTATGGTTGGGGCCATGGTTGGATCCATGAAATCCATTAAGCAACTGCCGCAGCAGCAGAAGCAGCATCGCAAAAAGCAACAGCAACAGGTATCACACATCGAAGCTCAGGACAAAGTGTTCGCTCTTTATTGTGCAGTCAACAGTTCCAGTCTCAACAATAAACGGTAGAGAGAAATGTCATTAAAGTCAATTAATAGGTAGGTCCAAAAGGGGGGGAATGGAGCGAGTTATGGCAGCAATACTATTAAGGGTATTCATTGTACAAGAATAAGAAGTACAGTGATTGAATTATGAAACAATTGTAGAATGAAATAAAGGTTCATCTGAGATATGTACGATATATGAAACGCTCTTTCCTTAGAAAAAGTATACGAACAAAAGTCTCGAAAAGTCTTGTAAATGCTGAGTGAGCCTCAAAATAGAATGCGTGCAAACTCATTGAATGTGAGAAGCTCGCCCATGTTTCATTCGTGAAATGCAAGGATTTTTTTATCATTCCTCTAATTTAAGTTATAAAAATGCCATAAATGTTAAGAGACATATTTGTTTCGTACATAAAATTATTGTGCTCTCATAAAGCAAAAAAAAAAAAAAAAACTAAAAATAAATAATAATTATCCTTTTAATTACACATACGAAGCTTTCCTTATGCCGCCTTTGTTTTTTAAACTACTATTGGCAGCCTCAAAGGTTATCCTGTTTATAACCATTTTAAATCCTGTCTCACCGTTTCTTACTTTTAAACCAACATTTCTCCTCTTTCCTCATTAAATAATTTCATTACCTCCACATTAGCAAAGTACTTATTGATCTGACCCCGCATCACCCTTAAACCCTTCCATAATTTTATATATGAATCATGCAATTTATTATCAATTCAGACCGTGTAATGACCGTACATTGAAATGGACCATGAAGACCTTTATTGCTGTCCAGTATTCAGAGAAAAGATAGTAAAATGGAAAAGAAAGACAAATAAAGTGGCAAAAAAAAAACATCAATACATCAAATGAGGTTTTCTTTTGTCCCAACTCTGGCATCAGCCATTGATACCAGTATAGCTTATTATTAAACAGTAGCTGGCTGGATAACTATGGCAAAAAATACCAATAACAACTGTTGTTTTTAGCTGTTGTGGATGAGGTGGAAATGACGATGATGATGATGACGATGATGGTGCTGGCGTTGATGACCCTTTCCCCATTGTTCATCCTTGTGCCACTTAAGTATGTGAAGTGAAGCTAACGCTAAATGAGGCTTAATCACAGGTTATGGCCACAACATGGTCGAGACAGACATATCAATTCATACATCTTCTGCATTGTTTCTGGCCGCTGGCCTGAAGATGTGTGACCGAAGATGTCTGTCTGTCTGCCTGTTTGTCTCTCGGTGATGTTTTGGTTTTCGAAACTTTCTTCTGCTTGTACAGAGGATTAATTTCTTTCCTCCTAGCCTAAGTCTCGAATGCTTAGTCAAGCGGTATTTGGTACTCAACAGCTAAGAATCCATGACGGAAATCGATAAACTTTTTTTCCGGGCGTCTCTCTAACTATTTAATACCTGCTGTTCGTCTTTGCTCTTAGCGTTTTGTGAGTTTTTTTCTATTTTTTGTGGATGGTTTGATTGTTTTTTCTGACGTTTTGCCGTTGCGCCAGTGCTCAGCTGTTAGATGTTTATCAACACATGAAGGCACGTTTTCATTTTGTGTTTCGCTTCGCTTTGGCGATTCTCTGAGGCGACACTCTCGTCTCGGATGTCTGTCCGTACTTAGTTCCTAGTTGAAAACCTGGTACCTGCAAGGGGGGAGGCGGGTTTTGTGTGGTTTTAATGTTTTGAAAACGGTTCTTTTGTTTCGAACATTTAAAGCTAAGTTTGCATGTATGCGATTGGTTTCTTTTTGTTTGGTTTTTACTGCAGTGTTGTTTTTGTCTACATTGTGGCTTGAATTAAAGGAGATGAAAAAAATGCCAACAAAGTCGGAACATTGAAATAATTTTGAACTTGAAAATTTCCCACGTGAGGAGACTATGAGCTTTCAATTCTGAAAACAACGTACAACGTCATCGCTACAATCATCATAGCGAGTCGTATTAATATCCAATGTTATGGTGTGGTTAGATGGGGTCACAGTGGGTTGAGGTAGAAGATCTCTTAGAAATGTTTTAAAACTTAAAAGTTAAAAAAGTAGTTGTGATTCGAATTTGGTTTCTTTTTGAACCGCATGTTGTTCTCCAATACTGAAAACCGCTGTTATTCACTGGAAATATTGACAGAATTAAAACGTTTAAAGGGCGACATAAGATAATCCGAACCGGTTAATTTTAATTTAATTTTAGCACTATTATATCTGAGGATCGACCAGCTTTCAATTGACCTTAAACGGGTATATCGAATCTTAGAGATATTTTTTGTCGATTTTTACAATGTGCGATTTTGTTGAGCAAAGAAACTTCATTAAATTTTATATACAAAATGAAATTTCTGCTACGGAAACATTTAGAATGTTGCAGAAAGCATTCTATGAACAGACTTTGTCGGAGAGGAATGTTTACAAGTGGTACAAAAAGTAATCCGAGAGTGAGTTGAAGGCGTAGAGATCCCCAACCACCATCAGTCTCCAGCGATTAAAGTTACGTTAATCAAATCCAAAATTTGGTGATCGAAAACCTTCGATTAAAAATTGGAGTCCCTGACTGATGATGGTGGCATTGCAAATGAATGAGCTTTAAATCTGCGAAGGGACGATTTTTGACTGCCAGCATTTTACGAAATTCATTACTATGAGAGACGACATTTAGATCTACATTATCATTCGAATACAAGCGGATATTCGAATATTCGATATTCGAATGAATATCGTACCAAAAGTGAAGCAAGATCCAAAAGAGTGTGTCAAACTCGTCCAAAAATTAAAATTATATTAACAGTTTTCTTTAAGTCAAAGTGTTAGCTGTAACGAACCTCACTGCCTCGAACTTCTTCCTGTCCTACTCAGGAAAATAAGAAAAGGATCTTGAGACAGGTTTATATATTAGTAAAATGAGATATCGAGGTTTGAACATGCGATCATACCAACGATAGTCACGCGTACTGTTATTAGATTAATTAGATTAATAAATTAGATTAATAAATTTCCTTGAATTGCATGAATGAGATATGAGAGAGCTTCTTAGGCTCATTCAGCGGAACGTACGTTTCCGATTCCGAACGTCATAGTCTGAGAAGCATTTACCAGACTTGTCGATATCTCGACCACTCGAAGTGCCAGACACATCGAAGTGACCGCCGCTCAAATAATGATAGAATTAGAGACACTAATCATAGTTACCAACAATAGACAATTGAACAAATTTCATATTCAAAAAAAAAAAAAAAAAAAAAAAAATCATACTTCTGACAGTTTTGTGATTGCTTAATCAAGTATTGTTTCAGCATGTGTCAAAGATGGACTTTTCCTTCGATAAAGGCTGGTACTATGAAAAAGAAATGAAAAAAATGGTCATGGAATTTGAAATTAAAATTTTCAAGCAGACAATACTATGTTTTTTCTCGAAGAAATTTTCTTATGTGGCAGCGCCCACCTCTTTTTTGTTGCTTTCCAACACTGAAGTTGGAATATATACGCAATATGTTGAGTAATACATTTGAAAGCGAGCAAGTGAAATAGCAATAAAGAAACACTCAACAATTCTGCAAATATATTATGAAACATATTATGATGTGTTGGAAATCAATACAACAAAAGCTGGTAATGCCGCTAAATTCTTTCACGAGCAAACAATGTCCGGTGGAATTTTTTTCTAGCAAAAAGAACATAGTAACTAGTTTAGAGGTGAAAACGCAAGTCAGATGGCTGAAAATGTGAATAATACCTATCTTGTTTTCGATGACCGCGTTCCAGCAATTTTGATGTCTAAAATGCGCTGTGCTTTGGACAGCTATTTTAAAAAATGTCAATAGAATAATGAAAATGGTGATTACTACCTATTTCTATCTATGGTGAATGATTTTACTGATAAAAATTCGTCTCAAAATCCGCTGTCTCAGTTCTTTTCCAATAGGAATAAGAGTTATTATTATGCAGTACGTAATTTAATGTGTCCAAAAACTAGAAATTGTTACTTGAGTGGTTCCAAAATTGGTTCCAACCATGACAGTTTCTCACAAATATTTCAAATGAATGAACTAGTTCTAGGACTATATACATATAATGCTTCTATGCTGCAGAAAAGTTTTCCAGAATTCAATTCTCCAGGTGACAATTTTGAATCAATATCACGATAGAACGTTCATTTACTTGAAACAGGCTATCTGGAACCCAGGACCCAGAGTCAGTTCACCTTTTGCTAGGCTGCAGTTTGATGCCGAAATCCGAACACATACAATATTTTAAATTTTTCGCTCTAAGTAGAGGCTAAAAATAGAACAAGTCAAGACAATAATTGGATCGTATAATCCTTTCGCAGGAGGCGGGGCTGGAGTTTTGAAACATTAATTTAAATTTATTTTTGACATCAGATTATAACGTAGAAGCAAGATATTTCCACTTTTATCAGATCTACCTTTTAGATGGACAGCCGAAAATTAATGAAAACACTTGTCTCTACTTGGCCCACTGTAAAGTGGTAGAAATCCGAAACTAAAAATCTTCCAAAAGAATCAAATGTCGACGTTCTATAAAGTACTCTCATGTGTGTTGTGAATGATTCGGATGAATGTTGAAGTTGATGCTGAAGCAGAATATGCTGCTGATGCCGCTGGTGGTGTTGATGATGGCGACGATGATGACGATGATGATGATGATGATGATGACGTTAATATGAAATGTATACTCTCGGTACTATCGCAACGTACTTTGGTTTGGTTATTGTTTGTTTTTCATCAGTAAATATTACATAGGTACATATGTACATTAATGCAAACACAAACATACATGCATATTTACAAAGGTATTTTTTTAAAATACCAACATCTATAAATATAGAGTACTCGTACATTTGTATGGTATGTAAAAAATTGATATTGCATGTGCCTGTGCTGGGTTCATTTTCCATGGAGTGGAAGAAATCTTCTTAATGGAAGAAAAAAGAACGAAAATCTGTTAAAATCCATATAAATATTTACAGTTCATGTGGTAAATAACGGCTTTGAAGATATTCTTCATAGCATTATTTTCCTTTTCTTAAAAGCGTCTGTTTGAAAGTTGGCATAAGAAGCCAGAAAATTGTTGCTAAGGTAACAGTTCTTGAAATGAAATGTAGCAGTTTCTCAACAACGTTACCGATAAAGTTAAAAAAATTAGTTGCTGTTTCGCCAATCGAGAAACGGCTTGCTTTTCTTTCTACACATGTGTTATTAGCTACTTAGCAGTGATATTAGAAAACTGAATTTAGACGCCATCGCACAATGAATTGACATATGGCACGTGAGTTTACCACAGGAGAAGTAATCAAGAAATTGATAAATATGTTAATGGATGACAGGCCAAATAAGTGTGAAGGATATGGTAAAAGCAATCTGAAATCGATTAAGGAAAAATTGAATAAATTACCATCTTTTCGAATGAAATTTAAAGTTATTAAATGAGCGTTAGAGCGAGAATATAGAAAGGCACATGGTTAAAGACAAAATTTGAAATACATATAAGCGATCACCATGCCATATAAGAACAGTGATGGAAATCTACGATAGTAGTATGACGGATTAAGAACGTCAAAACTGCTTATAGTGATTACTTGCCGTCAGATCTATTTAAGACCATTAGCCAAGAGCTAATAATGAACATGAATCAGATCCTAAAGTCCAGTTCAAAATACACGATCCAAGTGTATGTATGGTAAAAGTTCTTTATCCATTGGCTAAAAGCTCCTATCGGCCACAGTCTATCAGTGTGTCTTTACACATTGTAACTTTGTACCTGGCCATATATTCTGCTTGCAACAAATCATGGAAAAAAAATCAAGCAAAACAGATCGACACATATCAGCATTTCCTTCATCTATAAAGCTCCAAGCTCAGTGAAGATAGCCAATGAACTTACTGGCTCACTTTATACTAAACAGGCACCACCTGTTACTTGGTTGCGACGATGAAATAGGCATTGTTATACAAACACAGTAAGATATTGCTGCAGTTTTATCAAGCATTGAAAAGAGCCACAAAATTAGGTATATACTCTAAGTTATTCGAAATTCATACCTTTGGAGAGCAAAACACCGAAGAAAGGCGACAAATTGATATCATCGTCCATAAGCCTCCCGGAAATTTTCACAGCAACTCAAATATTGAATTGAAAAATATCAAAAAAAAAAAAAAAAGAAATACAAAATCGCTTCTAATTTCATTTCGAGTGTTGGAACCAAAATCAAAATTGTTTTTAATTCCATTTTAGATGAAGGTATATATGTAACAAAATTCAATACAAATTTGATTCGCTTTTTGCAAAAACTTAAAAAAAAAAATTAAAACAATTTCCGGATTTCATTCCGTTTCTGTGTCGGTTCTTGAGTACCATCTAAATGCATCATTTTACGTATAAAGCGGGACAAGAACGAAGGCGCAACAAACTGCTGCCAATGTAGTACGCAGATGCTATAACATAAAAGAATCAGATTGAATGTGGCAAAACATTCGAAGAGCACAGTTGGCTGAATACAGATTGGCTTTTGCACTAGCTTGTATTATTTTTCCAGCCGTTAGTACGTGATATCTATTTCCATCTCAAATCAATGGACCAATATTGGTGCTAAATTGTGAACTTATTGTATAAGAGAGTTCTGTCTTACATTAACAGGTAGCTCATTTCAATGAGTCTAAAGATTGAATGCGTGCAAGCTCACTGAATGTGAAAAGCTCTCCCATATCTCATTCAATGGATGCAAGGAAATTTGTTTAGATTCTTCATTTCAAATATCATTTGTTAACCTTGAAGCCGAGGTAAATAAAAACCATTTGCCAGCCCCAGGTTCATACTGAGGCAACGTTCCAACAGATAGACTCTTATCGAAATAACTTTGTTTTATCTTAATCTACGGCTAAATAATTTTTGTTTCATTCCTAATACTTTAGAAGACTGCAGTAATATGGGGCAGTTTTCGAGTAGATATCAGCGGAAACCACTTTGTTTTATTTTCGTTTACAATCCAAACAGGTTTTGTCGCGATTCCATATTAACGCTTGAGAAGTCTACAGCAACAAAGCTCTGTTTTCGATTAACAACGGCTACATCAGCAGCGCATGAAATATGAAACCTCCATTATAAAGGGGTTTACGAAATTACGCAGTAATTCAACGCTCTGACCAAAGCCTAGTTGTTTCTAATTAGAAACAAGCAACTGTTTTCTAAAATTCCGTCACTGCCCCGTGGTAGTAGAATTGTAAAACATATTCGTACATGTCTAGGCGTCTATAATCTCAAACAAATCATGAGAATGCCAATAAATTGTCATAGTTGGAATTAAGCAAATATAATTTTCAATTATATTCCCTGTCTACTAATCCTCTCCTTTTACAGACTTGTGAAATCAAACTCAATGCCATAAATTTGATATAAATTTGATACAAAATACTTAAATGACTCACAATTAAATCTTTGCATAATAACGATAATGCAATTCTTAATTGTTCGTTTATGGGATTTTCTTTTTTTTTTTAATTTCTTCCATAAATTCGTATTATAAATTATTTAATTGTGAACTTGAGAAATGTTATTTAATTATAGTTTCTATACAAAATGATTGCGCAGCATGACATAGCAGTCATAAGAAACAATCGTAAGAGGCTGTCTCATAAGAGTACATGTGAATAATTGTAAGTTTCCAGTTTATCAATTGCAGTCGAAGGAACAAATTATACTTATTTGCACTCAGTATAAAGTTATTATTGCCGTTGCTGTTTGCATTTAAATTAAGTTGTGTAATGTTATTTATTTTCATTATAGACTTTATCGTTTATTTGACACACATGCCCTACAATTCTGAATGGAGCTTGTTCAGAGCTCTCTACACGCTACGGAGTGCGATAGGAGCTCGGGAAACAACTTGAGACTATAGCTGATATTAACATGGTGTTGTTAGCGTAACAAGCAAGTTATTTTAAATTCAATACAATTCCAAATTGTGTGGTGTTTCAAAGTCTTTGCCAACTGACCCAAAGACTTTGGAGTAATTTATATTAACCCTGAACTTGACATTCATCATATTTTATAAACGGACAAGTTTAAGTTGTTGTTAACTTCATGTTTCAACACTTCACAAACGGAAAGGAAGGGAAAGAGCAAAAACATATAATTTAACATAAGAACGAAAACAATAACGTGACGTGTCAACAAAGTGCTGACAAATAAACATATTATCATGTAGTTACCACAAATAGTCATACAAATGTATTTTTCATAATTATATAATTTAACATATCCGTTTCTTACGTTTTGTACGTTTTGTTTTCAACATTTTACTTAAGCACGAGCGGAACATTAATTACTTTTATACTCTTTATACGCATTTCTTTCCGTGCGGTGAATGCTGTGCGTGTACAAGGCCTCTTAGTGATACTTAAGATGTGAGAATTTTATGATAATATCCTATTTGTTTCTACAATAAGGTCTAAAATTTGCAAGCTCTTTCGCGGGTTAGTTTCTGGAGATCGGGGTTAAAATTGCTGACTAAAAATTCTCAAGACAGCGAGCGGTCAAAAAGTAACCATTGCTAACGATGGCGATTTCGACTGTGGTTTTGACTATGAAAATTAATCAGCAAAAACACAAAATGGTTTCATTCGTTTTGCCGCGTATTACGATGAGAAAACAAATCGAAGTCTACAGCAGCAGTCGCTCAGAGAAACCCGACTGTTAACTGCGAAAACCGAAGCAATTGTATGGATAGTTATAGTAATAGTCAATGCATTAGTCGTTTGTACTTACTGCATCAGTTGTTAATATTATTAATTTAAAATATTGGGTTGTCAAATGTATAGGTATTGTAGCGTATTTCAATGCCTTGCATTTTTCTCTATCGCAGTAGGTTTCTTATTGAAATCATTAGAAAACTCATAGAGCACTTCAAATCGAAGTTCGTTTATACATATGGTTTTGCGTCCTTTATGATGCAAATAACCTGCTTCAATCTGGTTCCTACACAAAAATCAATATCAATGTGCGTTTATGACTGACGTATATACCTATAGATGGTGCCAGCAGTTTGAAAAATATTATTTTGGCGAAAAGTGGCAACTTTATAAAACACTTGTTTTAAGTTGCAAGGCGCCATGTTGTTTAGTATTTATATTTGAGCCTTTAAAAGTAAACAACGATCTCAGTGATTTTGTAAACATGGTACAAATTGGTCACTGTTATGTAAATCAATATTTCCATTTCAGTTCAATCAATATTAAAGCAGAGCTAGATTCTACTCTGGGGGATCTGCTCCTTCATATACGGCTGTAAAATATTAGATTGCAGAGTTTAAACGAGGCCGTATGTGCTGCTTTTCTACATGCCAGTTGTTTTTTCATCAAGTCCATAGACAGGTCACGGTAGCGTTACAGTTAAGTTAGTCAACTACACTCACAAAAATTATACTAATTTTCAAGATAGTTGCAACCGACAATTCAGTGGCATCTTACAAATATGGCCTCTGCGACTGCATTTCGGTTGAAGCAACATATTTTCATTAAATTTTAAGATGCGCCAACAATTTGCTATCATTTTGGGTATCTCAATAAAACTGTTTCATTCCATTAGTTCTAACAACGAATTTGATATAAACTAACTTGCTGCTGCTGAATTTCAATTAACGTAGTCAAATTTGTCGTCAATATAGTTGAATCCACCAAATTTCCTTTGGATTCTGTTACACAACCGAGTAGTAGCAGAGAAGCCGAAAGTGTCGCACACGATTATTGATTATTGGATTCGTTAAAAAGCTCGATATTTGTGTAACGCATGAACTGAAGGAAATTCACTTAATAAAGCGCATAAGCGCTAGCGACTTATTGTTTAAATGCAATAAAAATGATTCAAAACATTTGCAAATGGAATTTTTTACAACGATGTCAACCAAAAAAGTTTCTGCATCGACCAAGAAGATGCATCAAAAAAGTTAAGTTGTCGATTGGTGGGACTTTAAAGGAGTGGTTTACTTTGAGTTGTACGTTCTGAGATATATATCTGTGCTTACAAGGAAAAACGACCAATTTATTGTTTTAAGATATTGAATATTTTTAAAGAAAATGGTTATTATGAAAATTTGTTATTACTTTCCAAATATATACAATTTTTAAACCACATTTAGGCGACAACATGCAAACATATTCTCGTTTATATCAATATTTAGAGATACTACGTATATTTTGGAAAACCAAGAAATTCTTTAACTTATAAAATACACGGACTTTTTGAGTAGGGAATTGGACGGATATATGTGCCTAAGTAAGTACAATAAATAAACACGATTTTGTCCTAACGCCACTTAAGCCTTTTTTCCTTGCGACCACAGATATATTGCCAACAATTTATGAAGCTTAATGAAGCACTAAAAGAAAAAAGATCTGAATTTATAAATTGTAAAAGCATGGTTTCTCACCACAGCTATGAGAATTTACAGAATCAACAAAAAATATTGGAGCTTGGATGGGAGTTAATCCATATCCAATTTATAATCCTGATCTAGCACCTTCAGCTTTTCATTTATTCCGGTTGTGTAAAAATTTGGAATTGGAGTATCCTCCAATATTGAGCTGCAGTGTTTTGCTGGGATCAAAAATTTGCCTGAACGATGGCAGAAGATCATTGAACATTTGAAAGTTCACTATGAGCAAAAGAATCAAAATTACTTTCTTGCTAACCCAATACTTGGCGACGGATGCTCTATGGCATTAGCATGGAATACTTACAGTATAATACTTTTATCGTATCGTATTTTTAACCATGTGTAGAATAGCTTCAATAATTAAACAAAAATTAATACAAAAACTCCTAGGGGCGATGTGATAAAATATCAGGTCCCTGTAACTGTCATACAAGCCTCGTTCAGAAAAATAGTTTTCTACTTTTGTAATTTTTAGCTCTTGGGGTTGATAGTGTCGGTTAAAGGCAGTGCGTGACAATAATTGTGTCTAAGACGATGTTAAAATGGTTGTTAAAATAAAAAACTAAATAAAAGGAAAGAAAAAAAAATTCTCAAATATAAAAAGGGGAGCTATTTATTTTTAACAACACAAAAGTATAGGTTTTGACTATACAAGAGTTCATTTGTCACATCTCTATAACAGTAACAAATATATCTAATATTCTAATAGTTTATGATATTCTAAAGTTACAAAACTAATTACTTTGTTTAGGAGCGACCCCAATTCCCTAAATAATTGCGCCTCGACGCGGTCTCAGTTCACTTTGCTGTCCATAGACAATTTTGCATGTCACAAATATTTATTATTAAATTCACAGACCATAAAATGTTGATAATGACTTTCCACTATTCCATTATTTAATATCACACATTCGCAACCCTCAATCTGCAAATTGTGCTCTCTACTGAGTGTTAAATTCTAACACCAGTATGAGGCAGTGGCAGTCCCTAAAAATACCAGCACTCACACTCATATGTCAGGATCTAATGGAATACTTGTTCATACACATTCCTCCTCCTACCCCAATATATCCGAATCGTTCCTGAATTCATGTGGCTCTTTGCTTTCAAAATAGACACGCAGTGGTGAACATGTTGGAAAAATGGAAACCAAATATAAATATTCGTATTAGAGCTTTGTTGTGAATGCTGAAATGAAAATGTATGAAATTAAGCTGAATTTGTATAATGGAAATATAATTGCAAACGAAACTGATGGCAGATTAAGTAACATACATATACATACATAACAAGTAATGCTTGTGTGAGTGGCAGAGTTGATATTTGCTTAAAATAGAACACACTTTAGGAAATATTAATGAAATGAATTGGAAATTCGTGACCAGCGAATTATAATAGAAAAATAATTATATGACACGAATGGGAACCAAACATTTGCAAGTATGAGATGAGAGTTGTTCCAACGCATAACGCAAACGCTAAACTAAACAAAGCTAATTTAAACAAAAAAGGGTGATAGATGAAGCAGCACATGTTGAGCCGCTTGTTAGATATATTTGTTTGAAAAGAATACAGTAAACATTTTAACGGTCAGTTTCGGTATTTAGTGCTGAAAGCTCACTACAAAATTCAGCAAATTGTATAACAATTCTCTTCTCTTCATGTTGAGCCATAACATAAAAAATGTGAAATTAAAAGAAAGAAATCTAAAATTGACAAGTGTGGAAATAATCTAACTGTTATCTACTAAACAAAACTACTTCTAACAAAATGGATTGATAAATGATGAAGATATAGCATTTTGAGCCACTAAGTTCGTTTTGTCATGTTGAACCATAATGAATAGAATTTAAACAAAATGGAAGATACAATTGACTAGTATAAAAAGAGTCAAGGCGAGGCTGACTGTTATTTACCATACAAAGTTAACTTTAACAAAATGAGTTCATAAATGAGGGCGGTATATCATGTTGAGCCACTTATTGGATGTGTTATTTTAGCAACTATGCAGCAAAAAATGCGTGGCATTTAAATGCTAGCAAACTGTAATAAAATCGGTCAAAAAAATAGAATAAATCGCTTCCTGTTGAGCTAAAACATTACAAATTTTAAACTAAAAAAATTAAAGCTAAAAATAGTAAGTGTAGGAGTGCCTAAATATTATTTATCGAATAAAGGAAATTTCAACAAAATAGGTTGACAAATAAAGAGACACATCATATTGAGCCACTTGTAAAGTGAGTCATTTTACCAACTATATATTGAAAAGTAGAAGCCCTGTTTAACCATTTAGGAAGTTTACAAAATGCAGCGAAATGTAATGAAATTAACCACAAAAGGGATGGGTTTCGACATGTTGAGCCACAACACAAGTTTTTCAAGTTAAATAAAATGTTCACTAAAAGTAGCAAGTGCAGTAAGAGTCGGCATAATTATAAACATTATCTACTAAACAAAGCCAACTTTAACAAAATGGGTGGACAAAATTGTGGATGGACACTTGTTAAGAATATTATTTATGTTGGGAAGTATGTAGTAAACATTTGGAAAGTCTCTTTCTCTATTTACAGCCAGCTACCCAGCGCAGTAAAATATAATAAAGCCGATCAAAAATGGGATGGGTGGGTGTTCACAATTGAATTGTCTAAAGGAATCAATCGCTCAGAAGCAGCCAGTTTTACCCATTGGGAGAGGAACTGTATTTCATCAGGACAAATTCAGATCCCTTGATTCGCCAGAAGATCCGGGTGATTGGTTGGTTTATGTTCTTATGCATCCACTCTATAGTCCGGCATCAAGTGATTACCAACTGATCCAGTCTGTAGTGAATGATTTTGCAGTTGAAAAAATTCGCCTGAATGGAAACTTATAGAAGTCGGCTATCACAGTTTTTATCAATAGTGACGAGGGGGTCTCTATGACAGAGGCATAATGGAATTACCTTCGGAATGATAACACGTTATGGAACAAAACTGTGTATACTCGTATTTTTCCGAAAATTTATTGTTCTAACTATGCTAAATGAAGCCGTTAATATCATGCATAAAAAATTAATTTCTTTTCACAACAACTTATCCCAGATACCAACAATACTATTATTCGAGACATTTCAATTGTAAAAATCATTTACTGATGACATTTTCTTCCATAATAATGCTAACAATTGAATAACAAAAATTTTATAACAAAAAAATTTCGATTTCTCCCAATATGAGCTCGGACACTAAGCTAAAGACACTTTTCCTCAATGATGCTAAGGATTTGAAAGAAATGTTATATACTAATCTTATAGCGCTAATATTATTTTTTTAAAACGATATAAATCTTATACAAATCGACTTCATTTTCAATGAGAGATGGCATGTTGAGCCAAATAGTTGAAAACAATTATTCATACATCCGACATACTATCTAGCCTCAAAAACTACCTTTACAGGCAACATGACGTATCTTGTTAACTATACAACATTTGTTTGGTAAGTCTTCTATCATAGAACCATTTCGATTTCTTGCTTCATTTTTTGGCCAAAAGTCACAAACAAAAATAAAACAAAACTTGAAATAAAGAAAGCCAACCAGAAAAATATTAAATAAGTGACCTTGAAATTTGGATCCAAAACGAGTAAGAAAAACAACAAAAAAAAAAACACGATAAAAGCGAGAAAGCTTAAGTTTTTGTTTCATTTTCTAGACATCTTCGAAATAAATCATTTCACAGAAAAAATGTTAGGAAATCTAAACAAAAACCGTTTTTCTAACTAAACGTGAGATGTTCGAGTTGTGCATAATTTTCTATAGAAACCTCTCAGATCTAATGATCATTAACTAAGCATATCATAGTATGTCAGTCACTGTTATCTCTGGTTTATGATCATCCACATAATGATACTTGATCGTGGTGTTTGTGGCTGTCATAATCATGTTCATGACTACGATAGCTGTTATGTGACAACAAAATCTATGGAGTTCATTAATAACCAAACAAATGATTTGCATTTTGTGTTGTTCAAAAGATCGGTTATGCAATTTTATTTCTGGTTTCCTAACGCCTCAGCTTTAACCTTTTTGTTAGGCCAAAATGTATTAACATAAATCTTAACTAGTTTTGTTTAGCTTTTGCATTCGATTCCGGCGGAATGGTTGGTGGTGCTTTTTTTAATGCTCAACAAGGATTCAATTGTAGGTCTTTATTAATACGAAGGGGTGGGTAGATTTAAGTTTTTGAAAAATTTTAAGTGATTTAGAAAAGGCACGTCTTGTTTGTCATTGCTAGTTTAGAAAGGCGCTTATTTTGGCCTGTATCTACAGGCATCTTTCCGCTTATTTATGGCGTAATGCAATCTCCCACTTAAACTACCCAATAATAGTTTACATCGCCGGCATGCTTCACTTCTTGCAGCTCTCCTTTTTCACAAACTCGCATTAAATAATTCAGTGTTCATAAGGAAAACCCATTCTACTAGAAATTTATCGTTTTGAACTATTGTTTTCTTGAAAATCACTATTATGGAAATTTGTTATAACTTTCGATATATGAGCAATTTTGAATTCGCCTTAGAAAGGCAACAACAGAATTAACATTAATTCTAGCTCACGTAAATATTGAGAGATACAGGGTGCCGCACGAATCGTGCTACTGTCAATTGCCAATGGGGACCAATATTTAAAGACGTTGAAGGAGTTTTTTTACACAGAACTGCACGGAACACGTATCCGTTTCAATAGCATTTGATTCCAGCAAGATAGAACAACTGCACAAACAATTCATTTCAGGTGCATTTTGCAATTTTTACAATGAATAAAATAAAATGTCGAATTTGCATCCCATTTTGCACTGCAAATGAAATTTCGTATATCGAATCTCTAAATGTTTTGCAGAAGGCTTACGGTAAACACACTTTATCAGAAACACCTTCATACGAGTGGTACACTGCAATTAAAAGCAATCGGGATCTGATGAAAGACTTGCCTTATTCTGGTCAGCCATCAAGCGTCTTCAATTGAAGTTAACATGGATAAAGTCAAAGAAAATGGCAAAATGGCAAAATGGCAACTGAAAATCGGCATTTAAGGTTGAGAGAGAAAGAACAAATCAATTTCAATCCCATATGCATAAAACGCATTATAACTGGTGATGATGATGAGACATGAATTTATGAGCTTTACGTCAAAATCACTCAAAAGATTCGTAATAGTGCATTCTAGCTGTGGCAAGACTAAAAAATTCACGTCAAAATCGATCAAAATTCAAAGTAATGTCCACTGTTCTTTGATTATCGCTAGTTTGGCCACTCAGAATTCTTGCGAAATAGTCAAACAGCAAATAAAGAATACTATCTGCGGGGTTTAGGAATGCAAATTCGGCGAAAAGAGCCAGATTTACAAAAAACTAATGAACGACAACGCACCATCTAATGAGGCTCTCATTGTGAACAGATTTCTAGGCAAGAGCTCAAAAAATATAATCGAATAGCCAACATATTCATCTGGTATGGCACTAGCTGACTTTTCTCTTTTTCCACAACTCAAATTACTATTTCGAAACTATCGCCGGGAACTGAAGCTTTTTTTTTTTGGAAAATATTTTTGCAAAATGTTTTGTCGATTGTATTATGCGCTAGCTTAAGCCCATCTTTTCAGAACACTATAAATTTGATCGAATAATACTTTTTTTGATTTGAATCTTAAATTTCGCATTTTATTGGTACTTTTTTGTCATATTTCTACTTTAATAGTCATAATACTTAGCTAAAGTCAAAAGTGGTAAGCTGAACAAGAATTTTTTCTGGTGATTTGAGAATCGAAAAATCCCATCCAACTTAGACTCTTTCTCACTTATTGCAAACTTCAAGAGGAAGAGAATCTTTGTCAGCGTGAGAAAAAGCTTAATCACTCTATCATTTGAAGAATACGATATATTCGTCTATAAGTCTCGTACACCTTTCTTTCGTACACTATCGCTACATAATTCATG
>JAHXMU010000017.1:830889-866840 GCA_019455685.1 Philornis downsi
AATTCATGACCCTCTTCGCAGTGACTTCAACCTTCATTCCACTCCCAACAACTGAACAACTTAATTGAATTAAACTTTGTCTAAACTGAATTTTTAACACCCATTTGTTGTATTAAACCTAATGAAAATTAACGACTCGAAAAAAAGTTACCCCAAATATTTGAAACAATTGAAAGCAAAATTGACCTCAAAGGTAATTTTATGCTCTGATGAACCTGAGCTGTTGTCACGAGGGCGTCGTCGTCATCACCACATCGAAAAGAGTGGACTGTAAGACAATCAACCAAATGCTCCCTAGACGGATAGAGAGAAAGAGAGAGAGAGAGGAGTACAGTCCCCTCACACAATTGATGATGGTTAGATTTATACGGCACCATTACAAAGATTATGGATTACAAACTTAAAACTAAAAGATGTACCTTGAAACGAAACCTATAAACAATTTACGTTTGCTAAGTGGTTAATTTGCAACAAAAGCCAACAGCAGCAGCAACAATAATAAAATAACTACACAACAATAAGTAAGAAAACCAACAAACCAACCACTAATGACCACTTTTAAATGGACAAAAGACGTGGTAGTAGACGTACGCTCAGCCAGCAGTCAATTGTCGAGCAAAGAAGGCCGACAGGGACGGCTCGTTTAGAAGACCGCCGACGTCGTTCATGCAGGTTACAGCTAGCGATTGTTGGCTGCAATACTAGGGAGAGTTAATGCTTCAATGGCATTGTTAAGGCGATGCCACTAACATAATTACGAGAATGTAAGTTGTTCTGGGGAGAAATAACGTGTGGGGCACCAGCCAAATAGATACCAACCACCGACCGGACAGCCACCTTCACTAATGTTGCCACATGGCAAACTTACTTTCACTTCCAGTCGGAAATAAGTATTTAACACTAATTTAAAGGTCATTAGTTATTTTCTTTCGGTTTTTTTCGGCAAACGAGAACAAACATTTGGGAGACTGAAATAAGTCAGCAGTACTATTAAGCAGGCAAAAGACAAATGACCAACATTTGTATAATTACAACTTCTCATTGCATTCCTTGCAAGAGGCAGTTAGGAAAATCTTGCATTCACCCTACTTTAAGACGGTCTGTTTGGGACATAGCTCGAAATGCATGCCCGGGACGAACAAGGAACAATGCGATGAGTGTCACAGATAAGGGTGTCAGTATATATCTGTGTTTACTATGAAAAACGACTCAAGTCAGTTTAGGACAAAATCAAGTTTACTGCTTATTATTGTTGTCCTTATTTAGCCACGTTTTCGCATCCAACTCCCAATCCAAAATTCAGTGTTATTCCCAAACTATAACCATTTTTCAAAAGACTGATTTTTGTAAAATTATTTGACATCTCTAAAAATTGATGTAAGCAGGAATGTGTTTTCCTCTTGTTACTCATTATTATGTCCTGTATGCGCATGGTGTCCTCTAAGTGTGGTTTGAAAATTCTATATATTTTAAGAGCTATGACAAATTTTTTTTTGAACACTCAAAATCTCAAAACATTTAACACCCACATACGGGGTAACTATGCGGTAGATAACTAAACAATTAGCCCGCGACCAAGAACGGCGAAGATGTAATAAAATAATGACTCTGCAATATTACGAATAAATCTCTCCATACGTTAAATATCTCGCACAGTCGTGCAATCAAAAGAGGTGCAGTTATTAAATCCAGGAGCGTCTGACCCAGAATAGGCGGCTCCCCAGTCAGTGTCCGTCTTCCATGTTAGGACCTGTCTAAGTGGTTGAGTTAAAAACGCTACGTGTGAGACACCGGATAATAAAACAACTATAAACTTGTCTCGCAGTAGGCGAGATGATTACCAACATTAATAAGTTTGAATAGCAGATACTGCAACAAGAAAAACGGAACGCAAATAACAAATCAGTATCGGTTATAAAACAAACACTTCTTCAGGAATCATTACGATGGCTATAGCAACGACGAGATCTCTGAGAGATACGTATATGGAGGAAACATCATCCCTTCTGTTATCCTTACAAGCACATGGGTGATATTTATAAGGTGTAGTAGAAAAAAAAATCATTAGTTTTGTGACAGTAAAAATAGAATGATCCGATTTAAATTAAATATACATCGCTTTGTTCGATATCCAGGTGTCATTTTTAAGGTAATTCTCTTCTGTTGTTCCCATAGAAATCCTTGTCTAAATTGGGGAAAAATGGGACTGTCAATATTCCCAATCTTCTCTTTTAAAACAAATATTTCTGCATTCGCCATAGACAGGAACAGGTGGTGCCCCAAACCTCCTGGCCTGGTATTGTCATCATGAACATAATATCTCATCTATTAGCTGCCACTGGTAGTGTCCTTCAGACAGTCCAATAGCCGACATTTCAGGCCTGATTGCAGGGTTTGGTTATAGTGAGGGCAGCTCATAGGCAATCCCACCAAACACATAGAAAACCCCTACCATTTGCGCCGGCTCACTGGGATTTGCCGATTGCCATATTCACTATACGTTGTCGTAAGTGATGCACTTTTCATCACCAGTCACCATTCGATATTTGTCAAATTTGTTGCAATTAAGCACAAATTCGTAGATGGAAATTCGGTCCTTGAGATTTATTGACGTTAATTCGTGTTGCACTAAACGGTTTTTTTGATTCCAATAATGGCCAGAATTGACAATTTCCGTTATTTTATCGGTATTTTCGACAATTGGCTTCCCCGAGTGTGGTACATCTTGACATCAAAATTAACGGAACGGGAACGTCGAAATCAATATTGTGTCTGATTGCCTACTACAGTATGACGACCATAAACACTATTCACATTTTTAGCCGCCTGGATTATGATTTCGCCTTAGAAGAGGATAATTTCTAAAACATGACGCATTTTCTTTTTACTGGTGACCCATCTCTGGCGCATATGCAAACAATACTGAGTCAAACAATCACAAAACTCTCTGAGTAGTTGTTTGAGTATGAATTCTTATATTTCTAACGCCATCTAACATAACAGATCACTGTTATACACTGCTAGACACAGATTATTCAAACCATCGATTAGAGAAAAGTTGTATTTCTTTTTACTATAACTTATATTGCTACTAAAGCCGAGATTCGTAGCTCAGTTGTCACATTTTTTAGATCAACCGGAATTGGAGAAGTCAATAATCAAATCTATTTGGAAAAACTATAATGGAATCCAATCAGTATCACGTGGTTGGAAGTTCCTTGGCTTGCAGTTTATGCCATAACAAAGGCAATTTGGTGCCAAGTAATAAAATATTCGATGCTTAAGAATAAACGTCTTCTCATTACAGGCCGCCTAATCTATTTTAATCACCAGGTTAAGTATTGAGTAAACATGATTGCTACAACGTCAACAATGGCTAAGTATGATGTTTCCTGGCATCCTATTAAGTCAACACCTAATTAAGCTCTTCTAATCTGATTACAGTCTCTCCCTTTCAATTTGTCGTTATTTACGTTAAGATTGCTGTGGAAACGTTTAGTATTCATTATTCGCTTTACCTCTTGGCAAAGTATGAGAAAGTTTATAATGAGTTTAAAAATGGCTTAATAAACTTATCAAATTCGCTCGAATTTTGTATCCAAGTAATGAGATTTATGCTTAATTAATTTACCAAAGAAAAAATAGAGCCTAAACTGATAGCAACATCTTTCAACGGCTAAAGTCCGCGCACCATAACAAACCCAAGGCATTCAAGACATGGTGGGAATAAAGTATGACATAGAGTAATATAAAGCTATGAATGAATGAGTTTTTAAACGAAAATGAGCTGGAAAAAAATCTCATTTACTATAGCGAATAAGAATTGTCAAGTCTTATTAACTTGGCCTTTATTGTGCTAATTATGAATATTAGTTGGTGTTGTTTTTTTGCCGTTTGGGTCATTTTTATTTTAAAATCACAATTTCCTGTTACATTTTTGTGATAAGGGAGACGTTTTGCAGTAAGAAAGTACAGTCTGTAAACCGTGATCGTTGATATGAATTGAAGTTTAATACACAAATTTTGACCGCTATCACGATAAAAATTGCTTTTAATTAAAACACGTGGCAACAATTTCTGTAAAGTGACTGAAAAAAAAGTTAATATGGCATCATTAGACACTTATTTCTATAAATATAATAAAAAAAAAATATATAATGAAATAATAAATGCAGACATGTGCATTGAGATTGATTAATATATTCTTAGCAACCTTGCGATTATTTGCATTCAGGGTTCATTTACTGTTTATTACATTCTTGTTGCTCATTTCATTCACACCGATTAGCAAGATGTGGTTACAAAACGTAATATGGATATTTCCACGCCCACAATTGATTGGTTTCTTCTAAATGTTTATACATTAGAGTGCTAGCTTTCCCCTTATAACCTCTATATTGCTTTAGATTAATAAGAAAATTATAAAAATATTAGAAAAATTCAGAAAAAGGATTATTTCCCAAAGCATGATATAGTCCTTATATGAGCAAGCTTTTTCCCACTGTACCAATTTCTTCCAAAGCGGCGTGACCCACGTATTGATTTTTTGCCTGATAAGTTTGTGAGACGAAAACGCCCTCTTATAAGACATTATACCTATAGTTCCTTCAACAAAGTACCGGGAATTGGTCAACAAAAAATAAAATATATATAATTCATTCACATTTCTTGTATGGCCTTCAAATTAAACTAAACGCTTTCCGTAATAATACACTCTTGCCTACGAATAATCCAAAGTCAAAACATTTTTAAAACACATTTTCAATTCTCATCGCTAATTTTCTATTATTCGATATTAGTTCAGATTTTGACCGACATTCGCTCACAATGATAGCCTTGTGAGGCCATACATTAGCGTTATCAATGAGGTAATCTCAACAAATCTAACCTTTTTGACAAATTTGCTCTTTCAAACGCTATATATCATCTAGGCAATATTCTTTGTTTACTGTTCGACGTTCTGGCAAGAAATCTAAGTGCACAATAACGCGATTATTGAAGAAAATAGTCAACATTATCATTCCTTTTGATCAAAATTGGTGTGTGTTTTTTTTTTTTTTGGGCTTTGTTGGAAAAAACTTATTAAAATCGGGAAAATTTCAAGATAACGCCACACAAAATGTGGTTTAAAAGTGGTTTAAGTTAATGCACTAATAGATTTTAAAAGATTTCATTTAAAATAAACATTTAGAAAAATTTATGTGAACATTATTTATTCCCAGGGACAGTTTCTGTAACGACATTACATTCGGAAATAGTTTTGGATTATTTCAGTATCCAGAACACAAATCAATTTTTTTTATTTGAATCTGACGACCACATTAAATTATAAATTGAACTTCGTTTCCGTTTCATAGACCTAAAACGAAATTACAAACCATTTTGATTTCGATTTATGCACCTGAAATGAAATTTGGAACAATTTTGATTTTGATTCAGTTTATGAAACGTATTGTCAAAATGTCAAAAGAATAGAGAACATTTTTGAGTAGCTGTGAATATTGCTGAGAACCTGATGCCGTAAATTCTGAAAAAAATTTAGATAAAGCATTTTTACCTTTCGCAGTTCGTCAGCATGCTTTCTTTTCCTCTACCAAGAAACAAAGCTACATTTCGTTTCAGTTCGAATTCCGACTAAGAAACGCAACTCTGTAAAACTATATTTTCGTATCTGGTTCTCAAATCAAAATATTTTTGTTTCGTTATGTTTGGAAAGAGAAAAAGAATCTATGTAGATTTCTAATTTTGCTTGAGGAAAAAACGAATCAATGTATGAAGTGAATTGTTGTTTGGCATAAGATTCCGAAACTAATTTAGTTTAAATACTTTTATGCTAAACCAGAACGCAATTGAAACTTCGTGAATATAGCTGTTTTCCTCCCATTTTATTACATAGACTTAGAGGACGAATAGAAATATTTTTTTTAGAAAAGTATTCCTCTTCCAATTCGTCATGTCAAGTTTCTACACTATTTAAGAAATCCGGACCTTCTAACGGAAATTTGGCAGCCCATCTTTTGCATTGCAGAAAAATTTTTTTAATTTTTGATGTAGCCAACATTTCCATGAAAAATTTTAGCTACGAACAACTCATAAGCAAAAATTGTTACAGTTGCCTGCTGCAACTTTCGACGACTTGTCTACTAAATTATATAAATGACATCAAAAATAACACATTGAAATGGGTCACTTTTTTCAACAAATACAAAATGGAAAAGTTAAATAAATTTGTAAAACATTTGGACCATGAAACATAATGAACAAATGCCTTGTTCTCTGCGTTCGCTTATATTTGATCAGCCATGTCCATGTCCTTTCATAATCTGTCACACTATTCATAAAGTTTGAGTTTTGTGCCCGGACACGTGTCAGTCCAATTTGATGTGTCATGGGAGCCAACTCCTGGAAAAGTTGTTAAGCTAATTTCGTTCTTTTTCCTTGCGGCCCATAGTTAGCGAGCAACAAAAAAAAAAAAAAAAAAGAAAACAAAAACAAAAGCAACCCAGATAAATGGTTATATGTAAGTCATGTTAAGCTCGAAGAGGAACAACGAAAGGACATTCATTTAGATAATCGAGAAAAAAAGGGCCAAGAGATGCTCTAAGCCAAAGTAGTACAACGAATAGACACAGAATACTCTATAGTTTTTAGTTGTTGTGATGGGTTAAACGAAGAAGCTATGGGTATTCCATGAAAAGTGCTTAGAGCAATGTAGAATGTTAGCCTAACAATCAGTCGACGGATTTAATTTCAATAAACTGTAATGGTTGTAAGAGTGATCATCGTGAATCGTGGAAAACACTAAAGGCATCAAAAAGGGTTAAATTGGCTTTTCCATTCTTGCGCAGTAACCGTTTTTGTCTTAGGTATCAAATTGATAACAAATTTAAGCGGAATGGAAATAGAATGTCTTAAAACGAAGCGAGCAAGGCAAACGACTTCTTTAAGAAATTTTGCAGAGATAAGATTCTTCAAAATGTTGCTGGGGGAACAGTTTCTGCAAGAAAGATTTAAATAGCTAACATATTCAAGAACCTGAAACGAAAATGTAGTTTTAAACAGTTTTGTTTCATAATCTTGGTCCCTAATCAGAACTGGAATCAAATATAATTTCGTTTTTTGAAAAAAAACGGCTTGTCGCCAGACTGCGAAAAGTAAAAATAATAATATAATAATAATTTATTTTCTGAATTTACGATATCAGGTTTCCACCAGTGTTCCAGTGTTCACATTTTCCAAATATTTGGTTCGTTATTTTTTTGATGTAAAAATTTCAAACGAAGTACAAACAAAACGTTGCATAAACCGAATCAAAATCAATATTGTTTTAAATTTCTTTTCGGCTGTAAGAATTACAATCAAAATTATTTGTAATTTCGTTTTGGATGTATGAAACGGAAACAAAATTCAATACAATTTTGATTCGGTTGTCAGAATCAGAATAAAAGTTTCCGACCTTATTTACAAAGAAACTCGACAATAGGCTAAAAACTATAGAGCGCTTATTGATGGTTTCACAAGAAACGTATTCATAAAGAAAATTTTAATTATTAAACAAAAAACAGGCTTTATCTTGTTTTTACCATTTCCAACACTGGTTACTTCTAATTTAAACTGATTGTGAAGGGCAAAGTAAACGGAAACCGATATACGAGTATCGAATAATAAAACATGTTATTCAAATTTTCGTGTAAACTTCTGATAAATTTCAAACAAAACGGGAATGAAATGCGTAAACCTACAAAAATTGATAACAACCTTGCAAAATATGTAGGAAAAAAATTATAATTTCAAATAAACTGTTTCGCATTGTTTGGTAACCGAATATAAAAATCGATTAATAAAGAGCTGGTTCATTGTTGTAATTTACTGCACATTACTATGTAAACAAACAATAGTTTTGATGAAACATTTTTAATAATTTTGAAACTAATTAAAGCTAACAAATGTAATCATTGCATAGATGCGTAAACTATTAGAACAAAGCTAAAAATTCTAATAATTCCTATAGAAGTGTAACAGAAAAGAAGTCGAAAAAATGTATAAACATTTTTTGTAAATGTTTGCCTAAAATGGATTTATAAAAGAGTAAAATGTTCACCAAAATTTACAATCTTATAGATCGTTTAGAAAGATATTTTTGAATTATAAATGTAATTTTTGGGTACAATCTTATTAAACCTGTAATAAAGCTATTTTAAGTTATTATGAATAAGACTGAAATTACTATGAAAGTGATCCACTGCAGCGCGCCGGTTAGTAGACGCGACTAGCATGATCGCGGGTTCAATACCGCGTACAGCCACTTATCATTATTTGAGCGGCGGTCATCGACAAGTCTGGTACATGCTTCTCAAACTCCGACGTTCGGAGTGAGTCTGAAAATAGAATGCGTGTAAGTTCACTGAATGTGTGGAGCTCTCCCATATCTGTTTCATAGAATGTATGGGAATTTATTTATGAATAGGATTTTTTGTATAGATTTTTGTAGATTCCACAAATTAAAATAAATGAAAAGAATTTTCGTATTTGACTTCGTTTCGTTGCAGATGAAAACTACTTGTTCCGAATTACTTTACATCACAGTGTCAATATAAATTACTAAAGAAATTCGTAAACCATTCGTAAAACTTCATTAAGAACCGAAAAACTGAAACCATAAAAAACAAATACCTAAGATCAATTTAATTTTGATTAACTCTCCTAGACCACTTTTACCACATAGACCGATCCTTCATCACTCTAATGTCCATCACTGCCGTCATCATTATCACATCTCTCCAATCACAGCATTCAATTTATACCAAGTACCATTTTCCTCTATACAACTTGCCAGTGAAAAAGCTCCGACAGACAAATATATGAGGGAAAATTATAATTTCATTATGAAAAAAAAAAAAAAAAAATACGCACAGATTGTGACGGAGTGTGATGGTGAAATTCCATTAAGAGCTGCTTCTGTGAGTGAGAGCTACGACAATGCCAGTAACAAAACCATACATGCCATTACCTCCCAAATTCTCCATTATGATCATCAGATGGAGGAGTATTGTGTTGAGCTACCGTGTTATGTTGTGGGTTATTATTTGTGCTATTGTACTCCACTCTCGAACACTTTAGGTTCTATTGTGGTAGCAGCACAACAATAGTTAGTGGACCACCACACTGCGTACGTATGTGGACTTCAACCGGAAAAGGTCATTAACTCGCTTGTTGTATGGCTGTAATTGTTGTTGTTGTTTTTTTCTGTTTTTTGGGAAATGCCCAGAAAAAAAAATATATATATTAATGTTTATTTGTTATGTCTGTTTTTCTGCTAAATGTAGATTTTTAATGCGATTGGAATAGACCCAGACGGCACTTATAGATGTAATGAAAAAGGTTATTGAGAAATGACCACACATAAGAAATTGGAAATCTCGAAAAGTAATGGTGCAAGGCATTTAATTTAGTTCCTTGATAAATTGATAAATTGGAGAACAACAACCACGCCTCCCAAAATTTCCCTTCGCCAAAGTAATGTAACAGATTTCTCCCAGGGTTTATAGAAAAGTGTAGTTAATTTCCGATAGATGGTGTACGAATATTTTCCATACATTGACTTATGAGTAGAGAACATGGAGATAGATAATATTGCCGACAGAATCAGGCTTACAAAATCACCTCCAATATATTGAGGCGATGTTCTCTATGCGGTTAAGCCAATAACAGTGTCTGCATAACCAGCTGTATGTCTGTAACCGTATCTATCTATCTAAATCCAAAGCATGCCAAGTTGTTGTTTACATACCGAGAAAAAGTTTTATAAATAATATAACTAGCGTTCTATAGGGTAGCACATAAGCAACGTTAAGATTTGGTCAGTGAATACATTTTTTGGTTGTCTTGTTTTCGTCTCTTTACAGAATTAACTAAATAATACTAGAGAAATTTGTGATGGAAAGGCTCAGCATAGAACAAAGAACCAAAGGTGTTCAATTTTACTTTGAAAGTCAGCATCCGATTATTCTGATCATATCGAAATTTCTTTCATGTTCGAAATGGTCCTAGCCGTTCATCTGATTACAAAGAATCTTGGCAAGTTGCTGATCATGTATCTAGAAAAGTTTATAATATAATATTTTTGGTTAAGGAAGGCAATTAGTTTGTCATTATCTTTAGAACTCCACTTTAAGATCGTCTATCTGTGTTAATAAGTCAGCTGCGGCACGCTTATATGTCTGTTGGCCCAGCATAAGCATATTCCAGTGATTATATATCGATTTTTGAAAGGTGAATTCACTACGAATATTATTTCCAAAAATGGAATTTTAAACTGATCTGCAAGACTATTTGACGCTAACTGGCCTTTGGTCTTTGCAGACGAGCCAGGATCGACGCCTATTCAACTCCATAGGGAATTCTATATTACTCGTAGGAAGCGATGATATGGAACTAGACAAATAAATAAAGATTACCAAATAAAAAAAACTTCTGTTACTTTTTAGGCGCAGATAGACACAAAATTGCAGCAATTGCCAGTGTAGCTGCTTAATTCTCTTTGTATGGCGGCCACTTCGATTGTTATTTACACGCCTTTCAAGCATTACACTATTAGGCGCCCTCTACATAAAGATTTGCATGTCACTGTTTTGTTATTTGAAGACCTATCGTTATATGCATACCGTTGATTGGATTTTAGCAAGAGCTCCAGTTCCATATATTATACCTGTACAAGACTTCTGTTAAAAAAAATCTGTATTGCGGCCAATATTTAGGAGCTTTAATGTCAACCACGAAATCGTCATATGTTATGCTATGTTAAATTATTATTAGCACCTGTTCACCCTATTCGCAAGTATTGTATAAAATACTATTTATTTAGAGAGAATAAAAGCAACAACAATAGGCAGACAGTTTATGAACTTACATTTGTTAAGAAAATTAAATATTGATTACAGAAAATCGTCAATAATACGTGATCGTATAGAAATTTTATTTTTAGATATGCCTGAGGATAAAATGGAGAACATATGATGCAAAAAATATTCATTCGATTGGACGGAGGTGTTCTTTATATAATCATTTGTTTAAAAGAATTATTGATATTTTGCAACAAATTAAGTCATTTTGCAAAAAATAATCAATTGATTGTTAGCTTTATTTGTTCCTTATGAATACATAAAAAATCAGCCCGATCTATTGAGTAGATCGACAGAAATTCATCCAAAAAATTGGATTAGCCATATTTTGATAACATTAAATTTTACAAAATCTTATTGTTTTCGACCAAAGTATTACACTTCTTTCGGAGAAGCTCGACCGCCGAAAAATCATGGCTACATTTTATAAATTGTAATCAAATACTACATTTTCGACCGAATCAGATCAGCAAAATATTGAGCAACAAGTTGTGTTATTGATAACTCAATCCAGGTTGCACATCAAATAGAACGTTAAGTATTATACGATTACAGGTTATCTTCTCATTCCACTTTAGTGGCGGAGTTGCAGACGACTAGTTTGTTAATAATACAGAATTTGAATGTCAAGAGTAAGATCGTAATTCTTATATCACCGTTTTCAATTGCTGCCAATAGAGGAATTCAGCATAGTTTCTATGCGACTATTTCAGCTGTTGCTATGTGACCACCAGTGCTTTGCATAATGTTCAATGTGTCTTTTTGGTCTAGGAGTATTTATTTCTCGTGTTCTTTAATTATGTTTACTCACTTTTTTCGCCATTTATTTCATTACTACGATATTATCTATTTGTTTTTTTTTTTCACTTTGACCTTACAACAATTAGTTACTAATAGTTGGGTTTTTGTGGTTTCCTTTTGTTGGTTCAAAGCAAATAAACAAAATTTCTTCATTAATAAAAATAAAACAAAAATTGCAATATTCTCTCTCAAAAGAAATGTTAAATGTAGAAATTAAAGCGATGATACACGAATGATGAGTCAGGGAACAAACCTGTAAAGAGAAAAGAAAAAATACATACAAATTAGAAAGATATTTTTAGGTAAACATTTATTATAAACTAAATGAAAAATTCTGTTTATATTGTTTTTTAGGAAAACAATACGTTGTTGCAATAAAAGCCACTAATGGAACCTTGGCTCGGCATATTGTGGAAAGATCAAAACAAAGTTGCTTAACAAATCGATGCGTACGTCGATGATATGGTTTCCAGAATAGTACAACACATGTGCGATAGGGGGCGAATATTAAGAAATATGAATTATATATGAGTTGCAAACAGCTCACTCGTCTTGTTACAAAATAGTTTTCTGCAATAACAACGAGATGGCAGAAATTCAGAGTTAACTCAAGGAGTTTACCTCGGATTTTGCATTACAAATGGAATCCCGTGCGTCTCGCTTTTGTCATTTCAACTGAAGCTAACATCGATAAAGTGAAGGAAATGGTGACTGGAAATTGTTATGAAATATTGAGAAATATAGACGCTGAATTCTCTGCGTCTCACAAATCATTTCGCACTCGTTCCATTTTATACGTCTGTTTGATTATGAAACGTGTTACCGCTCTATTAGTCCCGAAGGACCTGAATTTTCTCCCACATTTCTACCACGAAAAGGTCGCCGAAGACATGCTAAACGAGTCAATTCTGTTTGCGTCGTTTTAAGACTATTACTTCTGGCTCCCTTGAAATAAATAAAAAGGGAGTCCAATAGAATAGACAGGAAATGTAATTCCCATCAAAATTATATCTGCTGTGGTGTAGAACGAACTTGAAAATTCAAATAATAGAATTGATTGACGGATCTATGTTTAATTCGCGGGCATGGTTTGATGAATAGTACAACAAATACGCACTAGAGGGCGTATTTCAAGACATTATTTACATATAGGTTGCAAACATCTCTCGAATGTTGAGGTCATGCGTCAAACCTCTTCTGTATTAACCAAAAAATACAATCAGAAGTTCAAAGCTAACGCAGGAAATTATTTACGATAATTACCACTAGAAATTTACGAAAGAATAAATAAAATCTAATAAATCAATGAAGTGAAAAAAGGACCAAAAGTTAACTGCATTACAGACGATAAAAAGAGTTTCATTTAAACATAAATGCAATTTTATTCCTTTTCGCAACTTTTTCTTATTATCATCTCATGCTTTTTCTCTACTCTGAGTACCAAAAAAAAAATTTAACTGCAACAGTAAAACCATTGGAAAAATGTTAACAAACATAACACCTGGAACAATGGCGGTGTCTGAAGGACCGACCTTCCACTGCTGCCTTCTTCTCTTCCTAGCATCTTTACGACAAGAACCTCGACTTTTACAGCTCGCATGTAATTTATTATTCTCAACTTGTTTGAATTACACACCCAAAACACTGGAAACAAACAGATAAAGGGGGCAGCATTGAAAAAAGGAAGAATAAGAAAATTTTACAAAAATATTTCAAAGCAATAAGATGCTGTAAGGATGTATAAAGAGCTGGAAATGCTGGAAATGAAAACAGAGAATGATGAAAGACGACAACCAGAAGAAGCAGCATACGAGTACATTGGTAAAACAAAAGTTCTTTTTTATTCGGTCTTTCTGTTTTTTTTTCTCTTGTTGTCTCTGCTAGCCGAAAGGGTCATTAACACGAGTGCAAGCGGCGACAACAACAACGATAACAACAGCGGCAACAGCAACCAAACAAAATTGCAATAACACCCAGTGACTGACACCCAGGCTTTGGATCCTTCATCAGTATCATCGCCATCTCCGCCGTCATCGTCACCATGGTTGTTGTCTCTATCCTCCCATCAACGATACCATTGGAGGTAGTGCCACAATCTCGGCGTCACTGAACATTAGTATGCAGCCTCATGCACTCTGCTGCATTCTAAGTTGTCGCAACTACACTCGAGAAAATGTTACAAGGTCACATTAGGGTATTCAGCATCATTAATTAACATAGTTTATAATAAACAGGATGATTTTCGATTTATCTAAAGCCCCACTGATTTCATTTCACGGCATACCAACACTGTACTGAAGAATTTTAACTGACTCTTATCAGCTGTCTAAGGTCAAAGAACCTCGCTTTGTTAAGAATAGTAAATCGGGTTTCCCAACGCTCTTGTTGTTTCTTTTACAAAGTTTTTGATGACTGCAGTTACATGTCGGTAAGTGCCATTCCGCAAAAACGTATCAAACACAAATATCATATTACAAGATTTGACGTAAAATGAAAATCTGATCAGTTTCCCACTTATGTTCGTTAAACCCTTACTAGAATTTCCAATGAAATCGTAAAATGGGACTTATATTTTAGACAATAACCTTGAAGGGCCCTTTATGCTTCGACCACCCTACAATATTCTTATGTACATACAGAAAATATGAAGCGTCACTCACAGAATAGTACAAAGTTGAAATAGGCCCATTATCAGCTGATAACTATCACCCTTTTATTGAACTGCCTTCCGAACCTCGGCAACGCTCTTTTGTTCTCATCCAATTCTTTGTAATATCATTGAACATGTTTAGGCATTCTCGGAAGCAGTCAAGTTCAGGTAGGAACTACTTGAGGTAGTAATTTGACTCTTTGAGTGTTCTTTGCCGTAAGTCCATCTCTTTCAGGTTATGGAAGCAGTTATGTGTCTGTCCTTTATTTTCATTTAACTGGGACGCTATCATGGATCTGTTTTATTTCGCTTTTAAATTTACAAGAAAGGAATGACCGCATCAGCAGCAGACTAAAATATTGTCTTTAAACCGGTGATGAAACCCAAACGACTCAATATCTATCTATATCTCCTGTATATATAGCATTTCAGTGGCAAGGATACATATAGAACTGCAGAAATTCCAACAATTATCACAAGAAATCCCATAAGTGGCTTGTAGTACGAAGGGCAACCAAAATGGACAACAAAATTATGATTGGAACTGTCCCAGGGCCCTAAATGTGACTTCCAGAAATACTCGTATATCAAAAAGCAGACCCACAAAATAACATGGCTCCTCACATAGGGTTTTACTTACTTCCACATATCGTAACAGTTTATGTGAAGTAATTAATGTCACCTTAGTTTGAAACGCAGCATGATCCAAATCTGCAAAGTCAAGTAAAGTCTTCCCCTTGAGCGATAGTCATACCGGTCAGGAATTCTATATTTTTTGGATAGCAGATGGAAATTCTATCCAGGATGCCAACGTTGTAGTTTATATGCCATTCTTAATAACTGGATTTACGCTCAAATGTCATTAACATTCTATTTTAAGTTATTTCTATAGGAAGAAAGTGTTACTCTTTTTTAAAAGTATCACTTTTTCCCATGTGGCAAGTCTACTTCTTTGACATAGTTTCCCCCGAAAGAAGAAGGTATTTTCATCAACACTTCCTCCCGGGTAGCGAGAAACCCAATTATTTCTCTTACATAGGAGAAGCGTGGTGTGACGTTTGCGTAATCGCGGGTTCAATCCTGCATACAGCCACCTTTCTTTATTTCAGCGGTTGTAATCATGGTGTGTCTGACGAATTCCTCATATAACCGAGTAATGGACAAGTCTGATAAATGCTTCTGAAACTTTGTAGTGTAGTAGGTCCTATTGAGTACATCTAAAAATAGCATGTGTGTAAGTTCACTATACACGAGAAGCACCATTCATGGGATGGAATGGAATTTGTTTGTTTTATACAAGAAGTGTCTTCTGCGACAGTTTTTCCTGTATAGAAAGAATGCGTTTCCTACAACGAAACTTCTCCCTATGTACGAAAAAAGAATCTAGGGAAGGAAAAATCCTACTTCTCCCCGTGTAGGATCAAAGTGCTGTGTAAGAAGGAATTATTATATCAGCATACGAGTATTAAATATGAACCTCTGTTGGCATTCCTTCCTATATTGGAAGGAGGTATCTCCGTCTCGAATATTGGAAAGAAGTTTTTCCTTCGCTTTATGCAGTGAGAAAGTGTCTCTTCCGGTACTTCTTCTTAGGCAAAAGGACAGATATTTATCAGAAAGAATCGTCTCCATTGGCGTTTATTTTGATTCTCGCCAGCACTTCTTTCTACGTGGGAAAGAAAATATGTGGAATGAAAATATTTCCGTCAGCATTTTTTTAATTTATTGGCTGATATTGTCTCCAACGGCATTTCCGCCGGCACTTCCTCCTGTAAGGAAGGAAATTGTCTACGTTGGTGTTTTTTTCTACATGTAATGAAAGTGCTTCCGTTCTTTGAATGGCATATGAACGAGCTTCTCACGTTCAGTCCACAACAATTGTCGGGTTTAACGTGGGTCTCGCTTTGATAGCCTTACTCACGGTGTGCCACCACACATGGGACTGTTCTTGAACGTGTTTGCGACAGCCAGCACCCCTTTGGGGAACTCAAACTAATCCCGGAAGGATTAGTCGAATCACCTTAGAGATAGGAAACAGGTCCCCTTAGAAAATTTCCTCAGGGCATGCTTCCTCTCTCTGCCAAAGTACCTTTGAAGTCACTGGTATGAAGTGAACTTCCTCCCGGGTAGGATTGAGGCCTATAGACGAAGAACAGTGTTTCCCAAGTTCTCGCATTACCTTCAGGAGACCCTGAAGCAATGCAAGACCCGTAGAAACACATGTTCGGACAACCACAGCCAGCACGATGCTCCCACAAGGGGTCCTACGCCATCACGTTAAGTCAGCTTACCTGCATTAAATTTGTAGACTAACTGAAACGAGATGAGGATTCCGAGAGTAAGTTTGAGAGCAGATGATCGAAACGACAGCCGGTAAAAGAGGGACATTTCACATGACATTTGTTACTTCGTTGATAGAAAGTTCTTCCTTCGATTTTTCCTCAGAAAAATAAGAAAGCGTCTTCCAGAACGCTTTATTCCATGTGCGACACATTTTTCTAACTACAGAGAAAGAGTATTCCTATTAAGAAGTAGGTAGAAAGAATCTCCTTCGACTCCTTTTTTTCTTTTAAAATAGGAATTCTTGTCTCCAACTAAATTTCATGAGAAAATATGAGTGCTCTCTTCCTATGTAAGAAGATCGCACTATCTGCGATGCTTATTCTGAAATTGAGAAACTTCTTTCTAAAAAGGTGGGAAGTGCCCTCTGCTCCATTTCTGTGTAGTTGCCTGTCGACAGTTCTTCAAAAAAGTATGTGCTTTTCAGTGATTATTCAGATACTAAGAATTGTTGAAGGTGACGTCTTTCTCCCTTATAGAAAAAAACTGATTACGGAGAACCTTCTTCTGATATTCTTAACATAATTGACTGATTTTCCTTTTCGAGCGTTAGTTTAGCGTAGAGTTGTTGCTTTTAACAAAGTTGCAGGAATACATAATACAAATTTTGTATTCCATTTAGTTCCTTTCCCATTCAATTTCTATGAGTTGTTTTAGTCAGACATCAATGTCCTCTAGTCTTCTACACGGGGTGTTCGTTGTTTCTTTTTTTTTTTTTAAAAAAAAAAGCAAAAAATCTAAATTAAAAAAATGTGAAAATTTTATTTGTTGTCGTTTGCGACAAGAGGAGACTCCATCAGTGCGGCGAACGTCACCGTCGTCATCGTAATCATCATTATTATTGTTATTTACTATGAGTGCATCTGGCTTTGCTGCGGCAAAAGGATGTTGCCGTTGCAGCTTCATAGATATGAGGTGAAGGCTGCAGCTCCGGCTTCTGACTTCAGCCAGCCTCTGTGTTTGGTACTTCAGTGATGGTGATGATAGAGATTCGTTCGCATTCTTCTTCGTCTACCATTCATATATTTTTTGTTGTTGTTGGTTGCGTATGTTTCCTAGTCTTTGCCTTTATTGTTGTTGTTGTTGTTGTTGTTGCTATTTGTGAATTTCCAACCAATGTAATTCACCCACGGGGCTTTATTTGCCTCGTTTTTTCTGTCCTTCTTTGTATCGTGGCGAACAACAGAAAAAAAAAGAAAAACGTTTCAGTTTTATTATTTCTCGCAATTTATTCGTTGCTTTCAACTTTCAAACACAGAACAGAAGAAAAGCCGTCCATTTGCGTCTGTGTCTGTCCCTCCGAGAGGCCTGTCTGTTGGTGATGTTATTTTTAGCATTTGTTTCTTTCTTTATTCTAAATCCTTGGGATTTTTGCTTTTGAGGAGGGGAACAGAGGGGCAACAAACAAAACTTTATTCTAAATTACTCTCATTCGTTGTGTTCGTAAATGTTTAAGCGAAAAAGGTTAATTTTATGTTCGATGGATAAAGAAAAGGGATTTATTATGCCAAAGTCTTATGTTTGCCAGGTAAACGCTTCCAAATTTGGCTAAAGACAGCTTGTGGTAACTTAAAACGTACAAGATTTTAGGGCTTTCGACTGTATGCACGCTTAGTATAAGTAAGTCCATGTAATGTGCATAATTTTAATAAAATTTAGGGGATCTATGGGCGATTTTGATAAGATAATACAATCATTTAAACTTCATATTTTTTTTTTTTTAACGAGAAGGTAGTCTAAGATTCGATAACATTGACAGCCTCGCCAACTAGGTTGCTATTTTACTGCCGTGTATGTTTTTGACACATTTTTGGTTTACTTTTTCTTTTATTCCATCCTCAAAATCAATGAGACCCATTTCGTCATGTTAAAATCCTAAAGGGCAACATTTGATGATTACAAATTGATTGGATTTTAATGCTTTTATACGCATGAAGAAATGAAATGCATAAATGTTTATTGAATCAATATGTCTGCGTGTTGGTTATAGACTTCTGTATCGTTGAACGGATTAAGACGAAGCTTCCACCAAATATTACACAGAAATCAGGGATAGTTTGCATTTATGAAGATTGATACATAAGTTATTCCAATGAAAAAAAAAATTCATGTTGACCTTGGCAGCACCTTGTCAAGAAAATCTATATATATAAAAATCAATTGCTGTGCGTTAGTCTCGCTAAAGCTCGAGAACGGTTGGACCGATTTGGCTCTTTTTGGTCTTAAATTATTGGTAGAGTATTCCGGAAGGTTTAAAAGGTTTTATTTGAAGTGATAGATGGCGTTGGAGATGAGATTTTTGCAATAAATTTTTTTTTACCACATTAACATTTTGAAGGCAAAACAACGTTTGCCGGGTCAGCTAGTTGTTAAATAAAATTGAGGGTTTTTCATTAAAAATGGATAATTTCTTCAACATACCCTCTGCGAGTATTGTCAATCACTGTAAAATATAGATAGCTCTGTAGCTACATCGACTAAATCGGATGCCACGAAGTGGTAATTTGAGTTTTGAAAAGAGAAAAAGATCCCTTGAATCGTAACAGGTGAATACGTTAAGTTTGTTTTTTAGCATAAAGTGACAGTTCTGTGGAATAGTGCGTTATCGTGCTGCAAAATACATAAGTTTTTCTTCCACAAATCCACGAATCTGCTCTCTCAAACGCCGCGTGATGCTTAGATAACTTTGTTTATGTACCAGCTAACCTTCTGGCAAAATGTGCAAGTGCACAACGTTGCGATAACTAAAGGAAACAGTGTACTTGACTTGGGTTTTTCAGTTTCGGCTTAGTTTGAAAGCGCCATTCCAAAGATTGTTAATTAGTTTACATGCCAAACTAAAAAATCCATGTCTTCATCAACAATCTAGGGTTGAAATTAATTAGTTCGAGTATGTCTTCAGCGGTAGAGTTTTTGAAAAATTCTGGTTTTTCGAAACTAATAGATCGTTAACGCGTTCCCTACTCAAACAATCGTATAAAATGGCGTGAACTAATTGGTGAGGCACTGAAAATTCACCGGCCACTCTCTCAAACTTAAATAACGATTTTCAGTCACCGCGTCTTTTACTTTACCGATGTTAACTTCAGTAAAAGAAACTGAAGGCCGACAAAACCGAAGCAAATCTTCCGCCACATCTCGACCACTTTTAGATGCACTGTACCACTTATACACACGTGTTTTCGATAAAGTTCATTTCTGAGCCTTCTGTGACATTTTCATCGACTCGAAATTTCTTGTTTGATAATTCTATTATTCGTAAAAATCGCGAAAAACATTTGGGATGAACTGACAAAAAAACTATAGGCAAACTAAATGGCAGATGGCGCCCAAATTTCGCATCAATATGCAAAACAATTGCGAAAACTAGCGACGAAATTAATTGCAATAATCTCTTTAAGCGAGCTTTTTAAGCGATCAATTATTTGTGCTTCTTTTTTCACATGATGTATGAAAACCAATTTTTCTCAATCTTTTAAAAACGGATACCCCCATTTGAAAAAAAGTAGAAGTCTCATAAACAGTCATGATGCACTCTCTGAAAGTGAGATCGAAATTATAACCATCCAGTATGACCGCAGAAATCGCTTTGCGATACCATTTTTTTAAGTCATTTCGAACGAGTGTAGCGTCGACCCGTGCTGTGCCGAAATTAATGACCATAATTCAAGCAACGGACTCATGAGATATGTTGAGTCTGAAATAACGGTTATCGACTACGGATCATCTATGTTTTTGAAGTTATCTTTGGTCGAACTCAATGAGCATCCATAACAAAGTAATTCCTCGGCAACTTTTCGACACTTTTTTGACGACTTTGTACCACTTACATGTATGGCAAAATTATCATGAGCCTTCTAAAATATTTTTGGTGCTTTAGTAAGTGAAATATGTTCGGTTACGCAAAATTTGAAACAAATACTTTGTGCAATATTTTCATTAATTGAAAAAATCGATACTCAGTACTAATACCGGCTGAATTAATTAAGTACAACAAACATGCTGGCTGACTGGTCGCACTCAAAGTTAACAGCATAATGAAGGACAGTTGTATCAATCTGGAAAATAGCTTCATAGATATATGTAGATAGTTTAAATCGACAATTACTTATAATTCTCATAATTTTTTTTTGCGAGAATTTATATTCGCAAAAATTCAACTACGACTGTTTTCGAAGCAGAGCTCCAATAACTATATAGAGATATGGTTTTTATGGATTTGAGTTCATTCACCTAATAGTATAATTATTGTAGCGGCATTTAATGTTAGCTGCACATTTCGAACACATCAAAAAAAGTCTCATGTTAAAGTAAACATTGTGTCGGTCCTGTTGTTCTTCTCAACGGCGACATACACTTTTAGCCCACTCTACTAGACAGTTACTTAGGTCGCTTTAATTGTAAACCTATGGTTAACTTTCTTGCAATAGTTTTTCCTTTGGGCAAACTTCTCCCAAATCTCAAGGGGCACTCCGTGGCACCTTCATGACGCTTGTTCACCAAAAGTTACAAAAAAAAGCGAACTTTTTCATAATTTGTTGTCTTTGCTGAAAAGTCGAACCCCCTTAACTTTAAATGAACAAAAATAAAGTTTTCTTAAAACGAACACGGACTGAGAGAAAAAAAAAACATATTAAAAATAAAAAAACTGGAAATAATTTGCATAAACCGTTGAGAGGAGATCTCCAAAACGAACAACATCACACACTGTGGGTTGTTGTCTGGCAGCACATGGTGACTGCCAGTCAGTCAGCTGGCTGGTCGGATCAGATTGGAACAAGGTGTTGACGTGCAATGGTTGTAAGAGAAACCTACATTTGTTCACTTCATTTACCCGCACGCTACCCCGTGTCTTTGGATGGTGGTGCTGCCAACTAACACTGCGTTCTTCTCTTGTGCCCGGAATAATAAATTCATTAACAAGTTTCAGTTTTGCATGGACTAAGGGGATTGTTCAGTTCAGTTACAGTTCGTCTTCTTTTTTTTGGCAGAGGCATGAAGGGGGCTGAAGTCAAATGAAATTAAAACAATATAATTTTTTGTCTTTCAGGCATCAAAACAGCGATGGTGGTCGTCGATGACACCGCCTCTTCCTTTTTAATGCGCACGAAGAGGCTATTTAAGCAGCAACCATGTAAATCTGGGCGGTTTTAAGACATGGCGATGACATTGCCTGCCCGACGGCAAAGCGTGGGTTTTTGTCGAACTGCATCATCACCGGCATCATCATCATCGGCAGATTTGTTAATCTTTACATATAGAGTGGTTGTTGATTGCGTTTCCAATGCGTTGGAAAATTGATTAACAGCTAAAGCGCAGTTTAATGTCAGGGATATGTAGCAGATCGTGGAGGGAAGGACAAGATGTAAGAAAATGGAAATTACTTTGAATCAGGTATTATGTGTCATTTTGCAAATTGTAGCCATTTCGAAAAACACTGATCTTACTCAGATGGTGACTTCAACAGACTTGCTTATCTATTACAATCCGATAGTAGAAAAAATCCCAAGCGATTCGGTCTTCTGTGCTACTTCTCCAATTGACCACATCAAGTTCTTACAGCATTACAAAAACTATTTCCATCTCAATAAAGTTTTGCTCGCCTTTATCGGCCCCGATCATTGAATTTACCGTCGAAAAGTTGTCCTGCTGGAGCATTTGGGTCCATCCACACAACAAGACCCAACCAACGCAATCGCTCTATTTTGATGCGCTGGACCACGGTCATTTCAATGTATAGCTCACACAGCTCATGGATCATGCGACTCCCAAAGTCTATATATATTTTTCAAAGTAATTTGCTCTTCAAGACTGCCAGCGCTGTGTCATAACCCAGAATTCTGTGACATGTAGCAAGACTGGTAAAAAGATCGTCTGGTACAGTCGGATTTTTTGTTAGCCGTTTGTTAGTCATTAAATGGCTTGCTTTCTCGATAATAACACCTGTTCGCGAGTACTATCATTCCGTTAATCTCCATGCTAACATTGTTAGATGAAGCGAAGCGAAAATAGCTGAATTCGTTCATCACTCCATAGTTGCAGTAGTCAATGTTCATAAGTCGTCCCAAATGAGTAGGTTCTTTGTCTCACGAAACCAATAGCTTTTTTGTCCTCGTTTATCATCACATCCATTTTAACTAATTCATTTTCAATGGTTGAGAAGGCTGCAGTAACACATTGCGGTTTCCTGCCTATCTAAATCATCATTTGGTGTACTCGTATAATGGCTCAATAAGAATTTTGCTTACATGGTCGTACTATTTTTTTAAAATCTACTCCAGTATTTTCTGTTATTTGAGTATCTGATCAGTTGCTGATTTATACTGATATACTGATATCAGGATAGTTATTACACACAAGAGAACATTGGGGCTCAAATCCCAATCAACAAGGTTGCATTCCATGAGCCAGTTCGTATTTTAGAGCTGATGCATGCTGTTTATTAGCTTATCTCCTGGCAGGTCATTAGTTATTTTAAACCACAATCGTGATATTCTGACTTCGTTTCGCACTTGTGTTGCCATACGAAAGAAGAAACCTATAAAAATTGTCTATCCATTATTGCGCCACACACTGCATTTCAGTAACCAGCTTTCAATCTCTGCCCTTACTGGAGGGGAATGTTGTTCCATACGTTTTGTTTCTGATCTGTTGGTAGAAATTTTGGACTTTATCTCCATCTTTCTATATTTTCATTCTGGCGCTCTTTCCACAATTATTTCTTCCGCCTAAAATGTCGGGGTGCTTCTCTCCTCTTCTCCATATAAAACAATTCTCTTGCATCCTAATGAAGCAGATATGGGAGCTCTTCTCATATTCAGTGGGCTTACACGCATTCTATTTTTAGACTCACTCATTGGAACCTCCGTTTTAATAACAATTCCGTTGTTTCCATTGTTTGACAAGCATTTGCCCGACTTCTCAACTACCCGACCAGACACATCAATGTCACCACCGCTCAAATAATGATAGGTGGCTGCATGCTGGATTGAACCCACGATCATGAGAACGATAGTTACGTGTACGTGCCATGGTCGGTTACTTTTTTCTCCTTGGAGAATTCAATAATAACATTCGTTCCAATTGTTTGCAGTGTTCTTAGTACGCAGCATCACTTTCCTCGGGTATACTTCATCGTATGAGCGCTTTAAATATTATATTAATACAAAGCTCCTAATAAGTTGGCCCATGAATCCCTGCACTTTAAATTCAAACGGTTGTACAAATTAAACTTCAAAAACTTTATCTGGGCAGACCTTAAGGAAAATTAAAATTGTTTGTTTTCTTCCAAGAAACTGTTTCATAGAGATACTCTTGGGACTTTGTAAACATTCAAAATATAACTTTATTGAAATACGAAAAACATCCACATAAATTATATTTTAAGCCGAACATAACACGAATGCCGTCCCCGAAAAATTCTAAAACTTAACTAAAATCGAAAGGAAATAACAGCAAATCAAATCACCCGCGAAAAAAAAATTGGTAGGCATGGAATAGATTTCAAATTGCGCAAATTAAGAAATGTTCACATTATAAAACAAATGCTCAAAAAAGCTAACAAATCATTAAGGAAAATAAAAATACTTAAGATGTTGAAAACAATGTTTGGAATGCCAGATGCTAATATTTTTGCATAATTATTGTCATAGCTGCAGGCAGATGGTTCGATAGGTTCAGCATCGATAATCCGTATAAGCGAAATACTTTAATAATTTTAACATTTTTTTCTCTATATTAATATTTCAACAAAATCAACAAAAAATCTGAGAAGAAATTTCATTCTGGTGAGCTGACTTTTATGTTGCTGCAGAAAATACTCTGAATAAAAGCTCAGTGAAAGGAGCAGAACAGTTACGCTCAGAACTCATTCGTTTGAGAAATGTAAAAAGACAGCTGATTTTCGCAAAATTGTGAAATTTGAATGTGTGGTACACCAAGGCGCTTGGCAGCGTAACACATTTCGCATTTGCCGCTCAATTATACTGAATGTAATACAATTGAATTAAAGATATGAATTCAGGAAAGCACAAACTAAATTTAACTTTTAGCTGTAACTTTTAGCTTGAAAGTAAACGATATAACTACGAAAAGATATTGCAGCATTAAAAGAACTGCTCGGTGAACGAATTAAAGAAAAAATCTCACCGATTGAGTTTCAATTTATAAAACGCGATAAAAATTGATATACATCAATTACTTTTTTTCTGGATTTTTTTCTTTTTTTTTTTTTGTTTTTTTGTGGGTTATTTCAGGTTTTTACTAAATTTTTGGGTTATTCTTCTGACTGTCACAGAATAACTATGAATTTATTTGCTTCGGCTTCCGCAGTCAACTGATATATTTCTCGGAATGACTGTTGCTGTCGGTATCGATTTGATCTTTTTTCTTAGTCGGCAGCAAAGCGAACAAAATCATTTTATTCATTTGCTGATTCATTTTATTTGGCTCAGCTTATTTTCATAATGAAAGCAATACTCGACCACCGCTTACGTTACCGTCGTTTGCTGAATATTTCCTTGTGCTTGTTTTTAGCCACCAATTTAAACCCCGCCCTCTACTAATGCTCAGCAACAAAAGTATACAAAGACGTTCAAAATATCCGCTGCTCGTGATCCTCAAGTGGTAAGAATTTGCATAATCTTGCCACAAGAGGGATGCCGTTGCTTTTGTCACATTTTCAATAAATTTTCAGCAGATCTCATAAATCAGTGACACATCTACATACATGATGAGTTTTAATGGTTCAATTAAACAGAATCCTAGGAGATTTTTCACTTTCATAAACTCAAAAAGAAATTCATCTACCATTCCCATTAGCATGAAATATAAGAACTCGATATCAAGCAGCTTAACTGATTCTTTAAACCTGTTCTCATCCTACTTTCAGTCTAATTTTAATGATGATATGTTTCCATTTGATCATATAGATTTAAATCGGATAAATTCTTCAGTGGATTTTAGTCTACTGCTTATTTCCGATGAGGATGTTGCAAATGGTATACACAAACTTTCCAATTGCCCCAAAAGTGATAATGACGGTCTATCAGCCTTTGTCTTAAAGAAATGTTCGAATACTTTATTACATCCCCTTAAAATAATTTTTAACAAATCTTTACGCGCGGGCTATTTCATTCAAAGATGGAAGTATACAACTATTTTGCCTATACATAAAACTGGCAATAAAAATGATGTTTGTAATTATCGACCTATATCAAAATTAACAAATATTGCAAAAATTTTTGAACATATAATTTATGATAAAATTTTCTTTAGCTTAAAGCGGCATATTACCATTGTCCAACATGGTTTCATGGCTGGAAGATCCACAACCACTAACTTAGCTGTGTTCACTAAATTCTGCATATCTTCTTTTGAAAAGGGTCTTCAAGTTGACTGCATCTACACCGATTTTGCAAAGGCATTTGATCGTGTTCCTCACAATCTTCTCTTGGCTAAACTGGCTAAGATTGGGTTTCGTTCGGAAATGTTGTCATGGTTCCGCCATTACTTAACTGGTAGATGCTCTGTGGTATCTATCGATGGTTCACAGTCCAACTCGTTTATTCCTCCTTCTGGTATTCCGCAAGGTAGTATTTTAGGCCCACTATTATTTAATATTTTCATAAATGATATTTCTGCTAGTTTAAAATCTTCTCAATGTCTTTTGTATGCAGATGACTTGAAATTATTTAAACAAATTTCATCTGATCGTGATAGTTTGGATTTGCAAAATGATTTAGATAGAATTGTTTCTTGGTCAGATTCAAATGGCCTTCCTTTAAATGTGAGTAAGTGTTTCACTATGTCATTTCATAGACATCGAAACATTTTATTATCTACATATTCAATAAAGGGGCTCGGGTTACACTCCGTTGATGAAATAGTAGATCTAGGAGTACTATTTGACATTAAACTTTCTTTTAACAACCATCTCAACTTTATGCTGCCCAAAGCTTACTCAATGTTTGCCTTTATTCGTCGTAATTCTGATAAGAGCTTCGACTACTATACAAAGAAGACTTTATTTATATCCTTTGTGAGATCAAAATTAGAGTACGCTTCTTTTATATGGGCACCTAATGCTCAAGTGCATATAAATCGTGTGGAAAGGATACAAAAAAAATTTATTAAGTTCACACTTTATCAATCAATTGATTCTCTTTCCAACTATATCACATCATATGTGGATAAATGTTCCCTAATAGGGTTGAAAACATTAGAAGCAAGACGAGATATTCTGTCACTTAATTTCTTATATGGCATTATTTGGGGTTTAGTTGATTGTCAGGATTTACTACATGCTATTCAAATAAACGTACCACCTAGATCTCTGAGAAATAATTCATTTTTCTTTAATGTTGGCTTTCATAGAAATGATTATGCATTAAATGAGCCATTAACAAAAGCTTTAAGATTATATAATAAACATGCAAATCAATTAGATATAAGTCTTTCACATCAAAATTTCAAGATTATTTTAAATAACGTAATTAAATGATGTTCGTATTTACTATTTAGATTTAGGTGCTAGTCTGTAAGGATTCTATTTGTATCCATAGACTATAATAAATAAATAAATAAATAAATAAATCTATGCGCAAATTTGTACAGGTTTTCTATTTTGAGGAAGGTGAAAGATTTCATCATGGAAATCACTACAACGCTGTATTTAAAGATTGCATTACAATCACAGAAAATCATCTACAAATCCATGCAATTCGCAAATAACAAAATTTTTATTGCTTCATGGCTTCATGATATAAGAAAAAGTACACTATTTTTGCATGACATTGAAGGCTTTATTTAGAATGACATAGTTTAGGTCAAATATGCGCCGTTTTGTTCGATAGTTTTTGCATCTGTTGGTTTTATTTAATTGTTTTCTGTTTTTTTAATACTTTTCTTTCACCAAAAGTCACAACATAAATAAAATCTCCCACGAACAGACAAAAAAACTTCGGCTTTGCAACTTGTTGATTGGTGGTTTTGGGACACCAAAAAAGAGTGGACAGTTTGTTTTTTTCCGTTTCCTGATAGATGTCACCATTTCAAAGAGGTTTCAGTGTACCCTCTCCCTCCGTTGATACCCATCACCGTCATCAACGTCATCATATGGGGGCCACTTCATACAAAGTACCCTAACAAATTGTATAATTTTATTGTCTTATTTCGGTTTCTGAGTAAAACATAAAAAACGTGTTGAAAATTTAAAATAATATCGCTAAACGAAATACACGATTAAAGTTTACTACAAGGAGGAGGGGAAATATGAAAAGAATTTTTTGAAGGAAGTAGGTGATCCTAAAGGGGGAGGGGAGTTGTAGTACAATTTCTACGGCCTGCATGATCAATAATGCCGTTGTACGCGTGCAACATATTGGAAGTTTCGTGATTGACGAGTTAATTTTTTCGATGGCCAAAATTATACAAAATATTCTGCACACGAAAAACTATGTATTTAACATTAAAACGACATTAACAACTATAGCATGGCTTTATCGTGAATTTTGGTGCCATTTGTTGTATTCAGAGCCATAGTTACGATTCAGAAAACTTTGGAAATAAGAACAATTTCTACAATTTAGTTTGTTGCAATTCAGTTCCTAATCTAAACTGTGTTATTTAAAGGTTTCATTTTAAAAACGCCAAATGTTATACGTTTTTAGTGGAATTCACCTTCTTGAACTGGGAATGCTCTTCTGGGCCCGCTTAACCATAACCCATTTTCCCAAACCAATTTCTTCATAAAACATCTTTTGACCAAATCCATTCCATGACTTTTTATGTCGATTGAACGATGCCCATCTGTCTGCCTGGCTGGTGGATATGATGACTGCCGTAAATCTTTACAGAACTTCTTCAAATTTGGCACAGACCAATACACCACATTGGCCCACCCCTTTTGGTATCTGCCATACAAATTTGCTTGCAGCAACCCAAATTTTTGTTATTTGAATTATTTCAGAATTCCTGGTAAAATAACCAAACAAATCGATCAACTAACCCCACCATCTCTGGTGACCAAATGACCAATTAAACCAATACATTTTTAGGTTCATATCTTTTATATATTTGCGCTAACTTTAGCCAAATTTGGTTAAAAGTGAAAACTCATTCTGGTACCCCCATACAAAATTAACAATTTTTCAAAATTTAAACATTCCTCTGTTCATTTCTGTCTAATAATAATTAATTTTTAGGTTCATATCTTTTATATATTTGCGCTAACTTTAGCCAAATTTGGTTAAAAGTGAAAACTAATTCTGGTACCCCCATACAAAATTAACAATTTTTCAAAATTTAAACATTCCTCTGTTCATTTCTGTCTAATATGCTGTGCCAGTCTAAATTTATAGTTAGGTCCTTTTTCCTTGTAAGCACAAATATTTATATGATTCTTCAAAAAACCCGCCAACTGCGACAAAAACGCAATTATATCGGTTAATTAAAAAGTGTTTTCAAAAAAAACTTGCCTACAATATTGGACGAAAAACCGCATCTAGATTTCGGTTTTTAATATCCCTTCGGTAATTTACTTTACAATTTTTATAACTACCACCTGAGCTGAGTTTTTCTAAATACAATCATTACGTATTTCCAAACCTGTTCGTTTAAGCCGCCACTAACCTCACAGCTGTTGATCATTGAACTTAATTCCTCGATATTTTTTACAATATTTGCTGCGCCATTCGTCAAAATTTGCCATTGGCAATCGAAACAGATGTATATTTTATTTTACGCCGCTTCAGTTGCGTCCACATATTTGATATCCTCAATTTATTTGATCACTTTTATTGCCATGCAAAATATCACATTTCAATTTAACAACCATTTTGGAGAAGATATGAAAAAAATTGGCCAATTTTTTTAAGAGTTATGCTAAAAAGCCATAACAAATTACATTCACAACATGTGAACTGAAACGGAATTAATGCCAAGCGCAAAACAGCAACAACATTTTTGAAAAACTTTCGTAGCAAATGAAGGTCTACATTTGTTAGTCGATTATGGTTAACCGACAAAATTCGACAACAACCGAGGGACGGGCGGAAAACGATTTTGTTATAATAGCTACAATTACATAATAAAATTTTCAATTCAAAACCGCCTCCAAAGGCCGCCACAAAACATCAGCAGCATCTAAATCTCACAAAGCCATCGCTATCGTCATCATCAGCAGCAACATCGCCAACATCGCCCTCAACAGGCCAGAGCGTTGCTGAAATAAATCAATACAACTTTGATTTAATCATATTTCTGTTGGCTGTTGATCACCTCGAGTTCAATGGCCATATCGGAAACCTCAAAAATTCAAAAACAACAGAGCCGATTGTAAACATATAAAAAAACGAAAACAAAATTGTGGAAAGGAAACCTACTGTAACCTCCCCCTCCCTCTTCTTGCAGATGAAACCAATTAACACCATGATTTGGCATTAAAGGTCGAAACCTGTTCAATACAAACTCCAACTCAGCAGCAGCAAACCAGCGCAAATGAAGAAATGAACATTAAGAAAGAAAGAGATTTATAATATCCAACGACTGAATGAAACACCTCCATAGCGCTACAACCAGCACCACCGTCGCCTGAAAAGCCATCTATTGATGCCGGCAAAACATGGAAGATTCAGTATTTACAAATAACGTAAGACGACTTTTTGTGGTCTTGTCTGGGCTAACACTTATATTACCACATAACTAATAAACACTTCATAGTTACGAAACAGCCGTTTTTCGTGGAGATGGCATCTCTAGGATGAGAAGAAGAAGGTGTTTCACTTTGAGGTTTTGTCAAGTCATGAAGATGTTTCCATCCGATATGGTAGCGATGAGAATTATCAAATCTTCTTGGGTGTCTTTGTTTCGCTTTGGTCATCACAATAACTGTAAATTTATTATTAAGTGTGTCTCAAGTGTTTTTCATGTTACGTGTTGTTGTTTTATTCACTTCCTATTCGAAAAATTCAACATTTTGAAAATTTTATAATCATTGTTAAGGAAAAGTTAATATGAAATGAGGAGAAGCACCGCCTATCGCACATTAATTGTACTAATATAAAAACTAAAGTTATCTATTGGGAAAATAATGAATCATCAGCAAGGTCTTTTTTTATTGACAGACAGATTTGGAGCTCCGAAACATCCATTTGTTGGGCATAACCTTCATCAGTGGAGGTTGGTAGTCATTCGGCCAGTTCTTTAATTTTAAAACGTTCTTTTAAATAATTATGTCACTTGAAAACATTTCTTTCCGACAAAGTTTGTTAGCTTGGGTACGTAAATAGTTCGATAAAAACCATTGAACGTTTCAACAAGTTTCAACATAATTTTTTACAAAAATAAGTTCTCTACTCATTGCTTCACCATAATGGTCACCATGGTTCCTAAGACTTAAATGGCCGATTTCTCTTCAGCGAGAATGAACCAAAATACCATCTGCCCACTTGCGTTCAGTGTGCGAAACCCTCCCCGATAGACACGATACTATTATAATATAAATAATTATCAGCGCTAAAGGTGGCTACTTCGAACAAAAACGTATTTTTCTTAAAATTTTCAAATATCAAAAAATAAAATTGAAAAACTAAAGCATTTTTAATTAATTCATTTATCTCCAGGGCAACATTTTTTGCAAAATTACCTAAAAACCTAATAAAATTTTGCCTTTTTTTTTTAAGATTCTCAAGAACTTCGTCGATTTCGCATTTATATTCAACACTCACAAAGCTATCAAAAATATCACATTCCTTAACCGGACACTCACACATACACACACAAAAGTGAAGATAAATTATATCGTTCAAATCAAATTGAATATATTAAAAGCTTTTCGAATACATTGAATATTCAAACAATTTATTATTTTTAATACCATTGAAATGGAGACAAATCACCTCATTCATTCACTAAAATCCTAAGCCGTAAATGATCTAAATTTGCATTTAGCCAACATTAATCAAACACAGTTAGTTGCGAACTAAGAGCACCGTAAACATTTGCTTAAACCAAATTTTTGATTTTTCAAAGAATCAGTTTAGATAATTAAGAGCAGCATCACAGCGAAAACAAATGCAATATTTACATTCTTAATGACTCAAAAATCAGATGAAACAAAAACGGACTCGCACAAATGGCCAAAAAGCAGTGAAATGTTGCAGAGTTCAGTGGAGCGAAAGAATTTGCCCAACTGCTGCTGCAAGTTAACTTTTTGTATTTTGTATTCTTCATTCACTAACCAAAAAGCTATAACTGTAATGGTAATGAACAAATGGATGGACAGATGAATGAATGGATGAATGGATGTATGGACATTCAGCTACAACTGAAAATCGTACAATAGCTTAGCCTTGACATGAAATTAACAAAAAAGCGTCAACAGTTTTGTTTAAATTTTAAAATAAATAGTCACTAAAATCTAACGACTTTGTGTGGATTTCTGTCAATATTATCCAAAAATTGTCATAAATCACTTTAAAGCCATGTGTTTGTCGGTGTTTAGAGTGTCGCCAGTTGGATTATGACTGTGGACCAAACATGTGAATTTATGAGATATAATATCAATTACTTTTAATGGATTTTATTATCATCGAAATTTTCTCAGTTGCTTTTTTATTATTATTTTTGTATAAATATTTATATCGCTTATACGGAAAGCTCGAAAAAAAATAAGAGTGTTGAAACAAACACAAATTTTATAGTGAAATGTAGGAAATACATTTATCGTTATTACTCATTTTAGTCTACATAGCTAATAGTACAAATTCGGACTCTATCGCCACCTATCGTGTAGTAACTGTACCATTTTAAAAGCTATTATTATTCGAATGGAAGGCATAATATAATATTTAATATACATATGCATAATAATACGAATTGAAAATCACAAATCCCAACCACCACCACTCATTTTTCATAATCATAATTTAGCTAAAAAAATTAAAATGATATTTAACATTAAAACAATATTATTGTATAGAAATCACTCTAAACCGCAACAACAACAGTAACAGCAACAGCAAAAATAACATATACCGTACAAAAGGATTTCGACTTTTCTGATACATTCTCAAGAGTGGTCACCCCGCTGTAACCTTATCTAATATATATACCCAAATTAATACACATCCGTTCTATGAATGGGATGTGGGAGATCTTCTCACGTTCAGTAAGCATTCAAAACGCTCACACTGTTTCTAGACTTATTGACGATTCCGAACGTACGTTTGGGAATCTTTTCCTAGCCTTGTTGATTTCGAAGGTTTCATCGAACATATCGGCTTGATTGCGCCTAAAGGATGGTAGATCAAGGTATCGGGATTCAAAACCAAGATCTTTTGCATGACAGTAACGTATTCGCAAAGATCTTTATTTATTCACCTAAATCTATTTTATCGCCTTTAAAGTTTTCTCCCCAACCTTAACAAAGTATCCCCGGATAGGTCTTCTGAGTTAAGAAAACAGCTAGAAGTCAAACTGTGCAAAAAGGAATAGGGTGGTTATGAACTCACGAAGATTCAATAAAATGTGAGGTGAAAATGGTGTCAATGATAGTATCAGTCAAGGGTGACAGTCTTTTGGTGCGCTTCAGATCTCCAGTTCATATTCGGCCTTCTTTGAACTGTTTATGCATCACATAAACCGTTGTTTTGGGCAAAATTTGGCGACAATAAGAATGTTATTTCGCCAAAAAAAAATTTGTTAAAATTCTTTGCGCAACAGTGCTAACAACTTAGAGAAGAAAATACTTCTGAAATTCATTGAATCTGCGTAATTTAAATTGGAAACAGATCGTACTTTTTGGACACAGTGGTATATATTTGCAGATATACTGCAAAATGTTACATCAGTCTTCTCAAATGTCGAACAAAGCTCTGTTATAGCTTTAGAATAACACTTGGTTTTATCTACCATCAAGGTCATCTTGAAACTAGAAACTTACAAACAAGTGTTTTTGCGGACCCAACAGGTGATTACATGACAAAACGCTGTCTCGTCGAATAACTGTTCATCTGTACCAAATTCTAATTGTACCTGGCATTTTATAGGGGGAGATGGACCTTGGTGAATATCGCAAACATATGAAGCAGAACCGAGAGATATCGAGAGAAAAATACTCATTAACACTGATTTTTACCGCCATATTACCCTTGAGGAACTACGTTGGCTATGTTTAATTGTGCACATGTATAAATTTCATTCAAAAGTTTTTGGCAATCAAGTTGATGAGTGGCGCAGAAGAAGGCAACCAAAACTCCGTCCGTAGGACTGTACTTTTAAAAGAAGTAGATGTATATTGCCATCAATCTATTGCGCTATGTTTTGCTACTTGTCTATAGATCAATAAATCAATGTGACTCGCAGCCACCACGGCCTCTGTTGCCTCCATTCGATTGTGAAATGATGTCATAATCCGTAGCTTCCCAAGCCCTGTAGTGCTTTTTATAGACCTGTTTAGTCGCTGTAGTATTTCAATAAATATGGTAAGGTATACGTGATAAGGTGTTCCCAACATGGCCATGATGGATTTTATAATGATGCAGTTGACAAAAGAGAACCGATCTGTGTTTAAGTACCATCCTCAACGCTGGACATCGAATTTGGCAGCTCTTTTGTTATACATTTAGGATAGTTTCTAGTTCTTACCCAATAGGTAAAGTGCAAAGTTATTTTAATAATTGATATAATTAACAAGTGAGAAGTGTTACGTACAATCTTTAATACTGGCCATCGGATTACGACCAAATTTTGCCCAAGATTTTTCCCAAGTCATCTGGAATGGTTTATACAAAGCTTTTTTAAGATCTAAGTCCAATCACATAATTGCTAACAATCGTGTGGAATATATTTCAGGCGCAGCATTTTCCTTATAAATTGTGCTATGATTTTTCCTTGAGTGTACAGTTACCTACTAATGTCTAGCTGTGGCTATAACATATAACTCTATTTTGACAATATGACAGATAAAATGCTGTTGTCAACACCAAATGTGGATTGAAGACATTTTTATTGGAAAAAATAAAAAATGTCAAACTAAACATATAAGAAACTACCCAAAAAGTTCACAAAGAGATGAGCGTATACCTGGAAACTAAGATTTAACCTAAGATATTTGTGAATTTTCCTATTGACTAAGTAATAAAATTGACAAATATAAGGAAAAGTTAGTCTTAGCACCAAAGATTTATCAAAACTTTGTTAATTAAAAGTAAAGGTAAACAAGAAGTCATGGCAATAACCGACTTTCCCATGACAAAAGTCTAGACTTTCAGTGAAATGTAATAAAATTCGGCTTAGTTCCCTTTATGGCCCCTTGAAAAGAAAGATACGAATGCAGCGGAATAATCTTTCCTTTCATCTCCATCCGTATCCGGCAAGCACATCTCGCCAAGATTCCCCACAGATTCCTCATTACGTCGTGGCTGATTATCACAACGTTTGATTGCTTGGCAGCAAGCAATTTAAGGTCTTCGCTTCCTATTTTCCCCCCGGTGAGATGACTCCTTGCCATCCTTTTGCGATGGTAAACAATCGGCCGAAATTTTACACAGACAATTTGCAACAATGTTGCTGCAAGCTAAATCTTTATCGTTTTCAACCACGGCGGAGAAAGGGAGAATGCTCATATCTTTGTACGAGTATATTTTCATTTCTCACAACATTATAGTTTGTTGCCAATATTACTACAAAGACAATGAACATTGTCTCTACCCTTTTATGCTGAAGTGGGCCAAAAGAAAGGGGGGTCCCTTTTTCAAGGATTCCCCAAAGATATGTATGAGACAGCAGGAAGAAGATGCAGACAATCAACAACAGCAGCAATTGAAGTTGTTCGTTGTGACCTTTGGCTGATTTATGGTTTACCCCAACAGCGGCAAAAAAAGTAACAAATGAAAATCTTGGTATAAATCGTCGAGTACTTGGAAAAACAAAGTGATGCCACTACTTTGGCATCGTTCGCCATCAGGGAAGAATCTTAAAAGTCATTAACAGAGTTTTTCTATTCAATGGTGTTCCTTTTTTTCTTCTTCTTTGAGATAATTCCGTAACGTGTTTCGTAATAACCTTAAATAGAAGTAGGAGCTAATATGAAGAAACATGTAATATGCTTGGTTTGGTTGAATTTTGAACACTCTACATTCGGGGAAATTGTTAAATTTAAATTATTTTAAAGTAAGAACTAACAAATCCTTAATTTACTTGAACTTATGAAGAAAAAGTTAAGCAATTAAGATTTAGAATTTATAAAGCTCGATCAA